>JAUCMT010000024.1:458435-472281 GCA_032357475.1 Enteromius thamalakanensis | reverse complement strand
GGCCCCTTTAAATACAATACAAGCATTCAATCTACGTCAGAGCGTCAGAGCATTCAAAAAATCTCTGTACAGCGTCGAAGGGCGAATGTTGACGCTCTCGCCGGCGGCAGTGTGAACGCACAGATAGAATCACATCAGCATGCTATAGTATTACCGCAATATTTTTTTCCCTTCAAAAATACAATGAACTTATTGCACTGCATTATGCTAACCACAAGTCTCTGTCTCTGCAAACTCTAACTCTCTTGTTTCTGTCTGCTAGTGGTCTTTGCAACCCAAATCCTTTAGCATTAGCCCACCCGCAGCAGTTAATTCACTGCTAAAGCTGCTATGTCATCGCTTTAGAGTCTTTAATCAGTACGGCTTCGCCTCATAAAATTACAGCACCTGTTGATGAAGCAGTCTCTCCGAGTGATCTATTAATACAAGCACAAAAGAAACACCGGCGACCGTCAGGCGATACCTCAGGACGGAGAATGTGTCAGCGTGATGGACAAGGACACAAATTCAAGCCAGCCTGCCCAGCCCATTTGCAATAACATAGCTGCTGTACTTGGGGCTTTGGTCTGCTTCCCAGTCATGCTGGACCTTCTCAGGAGACTGACAGCAAATATATCAAACAAATGGATACCCCATGCCTGCGTTCTAATCAGCTTTAAAAGTGATTGCTAATGCAGTCTAAGCATTATTCATATTTGTGCGTGATTTGTGACTTGAGTTTGAGACATCTGAGATGCCGGATAGTATTTCCTGTGTGCTTTTAGTCCTGCCAAGAGTTTAGAGCAGGTTAGCGTGGCTTTCACAGTCTCGAACCCCAGGACTTTATCATTGTAATTTATGAGGGAAGAGGCAAGCCATATGGTTTGGATATTTTTGCGGCGGGATCGATGCGGGGTCCTCGAATTTCTCTTTTCTTGCTTAGGTTGATATGGATGGCTGTGTTCATGTCAGGGGGTTCCTCAACCCTCTCAGATGCTGAGACACCGAGTCCTGGCAGATGTTGAGCAACTTGTCTTTTTGATGGCGAAACTGATCTGTGCACAATGAGCCCTGATTGCATTATAATGATCATGTGACGGGCCAGTGGAAAACTTTATGAAGACAAATGCTGCTTGCAGGAAGAGAAGAACTCAACGAAGAGTTATAATTCAAATACATGCTGGAACTATTTATTATTCATTATTATTCATAGCGAGGCCTTTTTTTGGCAGCATTTGCATTTGTTAGTATGATCCAATATACAATCAATTTACAAATGATAGCAATTAATTCGGTGACAGCTTCCATTTATTCTATTTTAATTATGTATCATGTGTTTTTCAGGCTTATTAATCATCGGTGATAGATGAAAACATGTTATGAAAGATGTCTGTTCAAGCCTTTATACACAAATGACAAAAAAACGCACTTTCAATTTTTAAACTATTCAATTTGGATATATTTCTATGATTAGCAAGAACATGTCAAAACGTAATATTTTAGTTGTGACAAGGTCAAACTTTATATAAGTCACATTTTAAAATATATTTAAATGGAATTAAATGGAAAACAGCTATTTTAATTCATAATTATATTTAAATTTATTTTTATTTTATTTTTTTGCAATAAGTTTTATTAGTTACATCGGTTAACAACATTAGTAAACACAAACTAAGAATCAAAAAGACTTCCACAGCATTTATTAATCTATAAATGTATATGTACTAATGCATCATTAAAATCACAAAAGTTGTGTTTGTTAGCATTAATTAACGAACTGTATTTTCATTAATAAATAAAGGCTTCGTTCATGTTAGTTAACACATTAGCTAATGTTGATAGTGTTGCAATCAAACAATGCTTGGTGAACAAACGTTTTCACGGCTGTGTGTGTGTCAGCGTGTTGTGTCATTTAAGTTTTCTCGAAAATGATAAAAGTTATTTTATTGTCATTGACCAACTGGCATAAAGAACAAAGCATAGTGATGATTTAATAAGCTATTCGAGAGACCATGACTGACGCACAGTAACCTCTGACCTCCGTTCCACCATTCGATCCACAGATTTTCTTGAGATGAAATCATTGTGGTGGAAGGGACTGAGCTCCTCTGACAGTTACAGCAAGCTCCATTGGACTGTTGTCAAAACTGTGTTCTTGCTCCTCTGTGAATTTACTGATTTGTTGTCAAATGTACCTCAGCACAGCGTCACGTGACACCCCCTGCCCATGCACACTGATGTCTGAACACGGCCTGTTACGAGAGGATCAGCGTAGCTCAAGTTAATGACCTAGCACATCATTTATTCCACGTGAATGCTGGGAAACGGACAGTGTGGCAGCCTCAGAGAGGGCGGATCATCTCTGTCAGAGACCACAAGCTCAAACTGATGAGAATTTGACATTTACTGCAGTTGAAGATTCGCTCCAAAGTGGAGCAGGACTTTTGGCCAAATTTGAGCAGGCACTTGAACTTAATGTCATAATTGATCAAAGTCAGCTGAGGTCAGGTACTTTGAGCTGCGCCATTCGCTTCTTAAGCATATGTAACATTTCAGCTCGAATAATTGTAGGGTCGGTCGAAATGGTTCTAACTAGGTCAAACAAGGCTTTGCTTCTCAGGGAACTTTTTTAATCTGTCAACGTGATTTGCCCATGAAGTCGAACGAAAGAGAGCAGGTTTCCCCATCATATTAATGTAAGCGGACACATTGTTTTACTGTCATAATTTGATTGGGTGATCATTTTTGACATGTTGTGTCGCTGTAAGACTGTGGAGTTGACTGAGTCATAGAGGTCAGACACTGAAATTAATTCCAGATTGCTGTCATTTGAATGAGTACTTTCCTCATTTCCCTAGGAAATCATGCCTCTTCAATCTCGCTGCTGGTTTAACCACTCAACTTCAGGTCACCTAGCCAATGTAAGATGTCAGGATCAAGTTCTGCTGCTGTCTTGATGGATTCTTTGATCTCCAGAAATCATTTATTGCGGTGTTATTTAGTGAACAAAATGGATTTGTGCAAAGGATTTGGTAGCTGAGTGTAAACCACCCTGTAGCTTCTGCTAATGAGCTGTATTAGATAATAGCTGCTTCAAATATAGTTATTTTGTTCCTAACCAGCACACAATAGTGAATTTAGAGAGTAACTGCAGACATGGTTTTAATTTAGTGTTTGGCCTCAACGTGGGCTGCTGAAATAATTTGTGGTGCAAAATGTATTTAGAAAGTTGTGCTTTGCCCTTTTTTTTCATAAGTTTGCATAATCCTTATGAAACCTATAGTGCGTATTATTTTATGTAAAATATATTATGTGAAATAAACTAATAATAATGTATATATTCTGCAAGGAGTATGACAAAAAACCTGCAACAAAACGGTAATATTGAGAAATATTCAATTAAAAATGACCGTTTTGCAATTCATTATATACTAAATCAAATGCATTTAATTTTAATATATTGAAATTTATTCCTGTGAATTATTTACTCCATTCTTAAGTCACATGATCCTTCATAAATCATTCTAATATGCTGATTTATCGGTCAAGTTAAAAAAACAAAACATATATAATAATATTATTGTGGTTTTGATTTGTATGTACTATATATGTATTTGTGATCATGCTTTATTTTAGGATCTCTTAACTAGTTGCTTATTAGCATGCATATTACTAGAATACAAGCCGATAATAATATTGAATAAGTGTTCCCTATTCTAAAGTGTTACCATAATTGTTTTTTTCTCATTTTATTTAGAATTGCCCTGCATAACATTTACACAGTATTCCACAGCAAATAATAGCTTAATTTGCACAAGTGAGCAGTTCACATGCCGTCGGTTCTTTCTATTGAGCGTTTCCTCCACGGGCATCTCCACTGACTGCTTGCAGCCATGCGATAGTTGTGTGTGATAAACATCTTGTAGATTGTGCAAAGGCTGTGTAAAGTTCTGAACAGAACTGTATATGTGTGTCTCCAAGAGCTCAGATCTTCTCAAATACTCTTAAAATACGCCTCTGCACTTGACACCATTAAGCCTCTGTTAACCAGCCTCCCCTGAGAGCAGCTTGAAATTGTACCACCTCCAGCAAACTATTTTACCATTCAGCATCGCCCGAGATACAAGCGTAACACGGTTTGTTCTTAGGAAGCAAGAAGCAAATAAAAGACAAAAATGGCATGAAATAAAACACATTGGAATGAACACACATGTCCTGAAGTGCAATTCCTCCCTCAGCAAGGAAGCGAGCAAAGGCGTGTTCATATCCAGTGACCCGGCTGCCCCGTTCATGTTGTGACTCAGGGCGATACTTTGTGTTTATGCCTTAGAGTAGCCATAGCTTTCCCCTGGAAACTGGAAGTGCTACTCTCAGGATATTAAATCTAGTCCTGTAAAAAGTAGCAGTACGAGGAAGGCTTTCGGCTGGAGGACAATCCCAAATATCACATCGGTTTTCAGGTCTGTTTATCAGAATACGGCGTAATATATGGTGATGATGACCAGTGCCGATGCTTGGCTGATATTAAGATAACCTTGGGGACGAGAAAGGAGGGGTGAAGAGCCACGAGCTCGGCTTCCAGAATCACTAACTAACAGTGACATTTGGGCAGTGCAACTGTTCAAGTCACTGCGCAAATCACAACTGATATTTGCTGAACTTTAAGCTGCATTCAAGGTAGCATTGTTTTTTTGTTGTTGTTGGTTTTTTTTTTTTTGGTCCAATATGTGCAGCTAATATTATCCTCCAATATCCCATGCAATGGGCAATCCCCTTCTTTATCCAGGGTATTATTTATGCCTTTACGGTATAGATATATGAATGAATGAGAGAGATTAGCGCACTGGACGTATATTGGATGATATCTGACTTCATTAGTTGCGATGCCCTTAAAAGGACATCCTGGCTTTCTTATATTTGGACAGCCGCCCCCTGCCCTTCCCTTCCTCTGCCCAGACTCAGTCGTGCAGCCAAGCACATAATGCGCTTGGAGCCCGGTAACATGTACGATTATAATTAGCTTTGTCAGGTCCTCGCCCCTACAACCCCCATGCAGATAATATGATAATACGTCTTCATAACCGACTGACCTTACATGCTCAATATTTCTCCCCTTATGAAGATTACATGTCAATAAAGTAATTGAGTCTCGGGCTGTGTGGCAAGTGAAGATTTAGGTTATTGGACTTTTCGGGAGCAGTGATGTATGACCGTTATTATTCCACCTGTCAGGGGATGTGCAAGCCGCTGACGATGGTCCGAGGATGTCAGGAGAGGGAGAATGAAAACGGGGGGAGACGTCCTCTTCGGCTTGAGTGTTATGTCGTTAATCACCCCTCATCTTCTCCGCTCCGTTCCTCATGCATCTGCAAACTGTATGTGTCTTATTAATTAGGGAGAGGAGACTTACAGTAAAGCCATCCATAAAGAGGGGGCCGAGAGGGCTTCGACAATAGCATCTCATCATCACCGGCCTGCCTTCATATATCCAAACCTCATGAGATCATCCATTATAATTCCCAAGGATATTATTTTGTAGTGTAAGGTCTCTGTCTGTAGGCCCCTGTCAGGCGCGAGTGCTTTTGTAATTGCGACTCAAAGCCTTGCCTTGGATTTAGCCTCCGCTGTCAGTTTAATACTATTAGAGTCATCGTAATCCCTATCATTACATTCATGGGCTTCATTACTCATTTTTCAATTTTGGTTTCAAACCAGACTTTAGCTGTTGTGCAGTACTGTGAGGTCATTGAAGTCTGCCTGAAATTCATCAGCGCACCGGAAGGGTTTAATGACATTGCCGTAGTGTAACCAATATTAGAATTAATTAATTAATTTAATTAAAAATAAGCATTGTTTACTTTGAGTCATTACTTGGTGCATAAACTTAACTGTGTGCATTAATATTGTTTGCAGTCACATGACTGAAATTTGTGTGAAGTTTGTCAATAGTGAATTGAAGCATGAGAAAGACAGCAGCTTTCTGTTAGTCAATGCAGCGGATTTGCTTGACCAACTTGAACCTGATACCAAATACACATGGAGAAATTTCTCACCCTCACTTAAAACTCCTCAGGAAGTGGATTACTATTAAAATATCTGAACCCTTGAATGTGGATTGTCCTTCACTTGTAGCATTTTAATGAATTAATTTATTTAGACATAGTGGTATTGATAGAATATTAATATCAGCTATTTGTTGGTTAGTGGCATTGGTTATCACTATTGTCATGGATTTGAATATTGGTGCAGATGTCTGATAATGTTATCGGACTATGATGTCGACTCATGTTTCAAGACTCATTAATTCTTAATGATTTTTTTTACTATACTGATAACCGTAGAAATTGTACTTCAGCGGAAACTGTGTCATTTGTAATTTTTTACAAGGGGGACAATTGCCATTTTAATTGGCTAAAAAATCAAATGCACTGCTTGACAGTAACCACTATTTTTTCCTATATTTTCCTAATGGCGTTTTTATGATTAGTTTATATACTACAAACACACAACAAGGCAGAATAGTTCTTAAATTGTAGTAAATGTTGACAGTTACCACAGCATTATTCATATACTGCCCATATTAGGCATTTTCTAGCATGTTATTACTTCTATGAGTCTGTTTCTGATTTCTGCACAAGAGCGCCCTCTGGCTTCCAGTTTGAATATAGCATACACTGCATGAGAGTGTTTAGCACTCTGTAGTGTTCAAACCACCTTGGTTTGGATATGAATAAATCAGTCATGCGTAGATTAGCTTGTCTCTTTGCCTTCAAATCTAGTTTAATTCGCACCGGCCCTTGCTACATCTACACACTTACCCTAAAAAAGTGGAGTTTGTGGGGGTGGGGATTTATGTTTTATTATAAGTGGTGGGGGTATGTCCCCTGTGTATTCTATACCCATGGCTTAACGTTCCATCAGCATAGCATTTCATGCAAAAGTATACCTCTCAAGAAAATGTAGGAAGCAATTTGGCGTGTGAGCTGCCACTGTGAAGATCATCAGACAGTTGGATACTCAGAAAGGGGCGGGAGGGCGGCACACAGTGTTAAAGGATATTTTACCGTGTCCGCTCACATTAAGGCGGGAGATTGATCCTCTCCAGTCAGATGAAGCTCTGGTCTGACTGATGCCCCTCACCGTCATAGTGACACCATGCTCCGGGACACGAGCTGTGGGGCGAGAGGGGCACCCAGCAGCACCCTGAACCCGGGCCAGCAGCAGCTCAACTCAGCCCTTGTTCTTTTCCTTTAATGCCCCCTCTCCCTGCTCTCTGTCAGGATGTCATGACAAATCACTGTACAGCAGCAGGCTCCGCAGCCTTAGGTACCAGACCAACAGGCCTCAGACGCCATGCTGAAATGAATATAATAATGGGCTTCAGAAAATAGCACAAGGCACTCAAACACAGGAAGAGAAGTGAGGTTGTGTGTGTGTGTTCTCTGCAGGGGGAAGTGGCGAGCAGACACATGTCCCACGGTGAGGCAGGTGCAGCTTGTCTCTTCTGTGGCTGAGGTGGCAACAGGGGCTGTCAGATTGGTATTGATATGTGTCACTCCAGGGAGTGTCAGGCGCTTTATTTAAGACAGCAAGAAGGCCATGTGTCTGTGTGGTAATTGACGGTTGGCTTCGGGAAAGATCAGGCTGTTTGTTGACCTAGCAGAGCAGCTGATAGGAGAGCTAGCATGGTGTATTGCTTTCATCCAAAATGGCTGTTTTTTTTTCTCCTGGGCTGTAGCTTTTAAAAAAGCGAGTTAGTTTGAGAGTTGTAAGTTCACACTTTTTTATTATTATTATTATTATTTTTATTATTTTAGAATCATAGAGATACTATTTTAACTGTATGTTTATTTAAAGTTTTCCATTTTCAGTTTGTTAAACTATTTTGTTTTTTATTATTTTTATTTCAATATTGGTTGCATAATATGCTGAATATAAAATAAGTGTCTGTCTACATAACTATAATAACCCAAAATAATAATTTAAATGTATTTTTAAATAAGTTTTTGACATTAATACAAAATAAAATACATTTATGATTGTATTATATAGCTAGACTGTTCTTGTTTAAGTGTCAAAAATTGATGTAAAAGTAAACTCATTTCTACAGATGAAGTGCTTTCAGAAATGTTTATTAGTGTTGTTGTTGCCAGGGTGAGCGTTGTTTGTTGTCTCTATCTGAGTGAAATGAGCACTGTGATATGTTGACATGTCCATTCATTTCCATGGTTTGGTGGCTGTGTGCTGTTTGACATTAATTCCAAATGACATTCAGCAAGGAGCTGCACTGCTTACTGATGCATGAGGTCTATCACATCCGTCATCATTATATTTAGGATCAACACACAGCCACGTGACCATCTGTCCAACTGCCCACTAAACTTAGTCATGTCCTCAAGTCAAAGATTTGCATTATCTTCTTGTAGTTGTGTTTCTTAAGATATGAAAGAAGTGTAATGGTGGAGCATATTTTGTTTGTTTGTTTTGTTTGTTACAGTTGATGTACAGAGGGTGTATGTTTTAAATAATCTGTTAAACATTCTGATGTATACAGTTTGAATAAAACTAAGTGTTCCTTTTTCTCAAGATCTCAGTGTTGCTGACAAACTTAGAAAAGGCAGAAAAAAATATATATATAAATTTTGCCAGAATCAGATATAAAATATATCATATCAGATATATAATAAAACTTGTAAGTATAGTACAAGTAAGTTTACCTTTCAAGGCTTATTTGTGTTTTATTTTGTATGAGATTTGTCAAACTTTAAGTCATTTTTTTAAAGTTTGTTTTAAAGTTTAAATTGCTAAGATGATGTAATGTTTCTTTAAAAAGGATTTACTTTTGCATTTTCATCTTTAAAAAAAACTATATATATATATATATATATGGACATATGGACATGGACAGTTGTCTGGTTTAACAAGTGGCAATGTAATATTACTTTAAAAAAAAAAAGTAGAATAAAGTAAATGATAAAATACAATAGTTAATTACAGTAGTGATTTAATTTCAGTAAATTTAGTGTTAAACTAATGGCAGATGGTGAAGGCATGCTTTGTCTCAAGAAACAATATTATCTAAATATTACCAGACATTGTGCATATCTGTTTAGTTCTGCTTTTAAGTCTGTTTTTGATTTTAGCCACAACTATTTGAAATACTGTGAGTTTTGTAGTGATCCCACACACAGTCATCAGTCACTCGAGTGGCTTGTTTTGAAAATGACTTCACAGCGTTTCCCACACTCTTTTTCTACTTTTGGTGTTTTGGATGAATAATTAATATTTACTGCATGCTGATTTAGACCCTTGTTAACTCGGACCGAACTCCAATGTCAAAGCGATTAAAAAGTGCTGCGATCTCTCCTGCAGTGATTAATTTAACAGCACATTGTTATTGAATCATGTCACTTGGACTCGATTTGAAATGAGCAAGTTTCCCATCAGCCATATTAATGGGACCATTACTGAAATCAGCAAACTTTTCACATTTTACTGAGGTCTGAATGACTTATCAGCTTTTCTTTTTAATTAGAAAGCACTTGCTAATGACGACGACAGTCAGTCAGCCTCAGAAAATGTTCGTTCTGTAATACTTTATTCTTATCGAATCAGGCTTAACGTCCTTGACACAAATGGTTTTTAAATCATAATGACTAATCAGGTCATTTGAAGATGCTGCCGTGGTTAATTAGCGCGTGGCATCTTTGTGTCGTGACCCCACACACCCAGCTCAATGCGACCAGCAGCACCATGCTGACACACACTTGTACGGATCCGTCTTTTACCGTGCAAGCACCAGAGCCATTCCTCGTGCTGACACAAACAGCAGAGGAAATTCAGGCGGCGAATGGCTGTTAGCCGGCGTGTAAGTCTCCTTATGATAGACCATGAGTTGTTCCAAGGAGATTAAGGCTTTGTAAACTGCTGGAGCACCCAACCTCAAATGACTTCCCCTTATCTCCAGAGCCCAGAGCCACTGTGTGCCTCACACACACTTGCTCTATGTAGAATAAATGTCATTGAAATTAATTTCACCAGGCTTGAATTAGGCTGCCGCTATAATCTCTTTCTTCAGTCAAAATTTATGTCCTCCAGAATTCAATTTCCTCTTCAACTTCATAAGTTGGAGTACAAAGAATGATAGGCCCTTATCAGGTGAGCCGTTTGAAGACTTCATTAATGAATACTGCCGCTTTCAATTCATAATATTTGATTGTAGTAATCTCACGAGGGCCTTGTTCTTTTCCGGCGCTGTGTCCTCTTAAAAGTGACACTGTGGAGGTTAACGCCATTGAACGGACAGCCATTAAAACTGCATAATGGCTAATGGTTCTTTTGCAGGGTGAAATGGGCTACGATCAACAGCTGTGGTCATATGAAAGACCTCTAGCGCGGAATACTATGGGCGATTCAACAAAATATCAAGATTATGTTTTGCTTGGTTGGGAAAAATCATGTGGCAAATCAAGACTGTATTGATCAGAGCTTTTGAGGCATGAACTAGCTGCTTTCTCCTGACAGGCCCTCCAGCTAAAGCAAATCTCTCAACCTTTTCTCACTGCCAGACCTCATCCATGCCTGACTCGTGTTTACAATTGTTGCTTTAGGTCGGACTGACTTAAAGAGCTGCATTTCAGGGAATTCGCAAAAGTCTGAATTGGGTTTTAGAGGAAAAACAAACAACTGAAACTGCCAAGAAAATACCCTTGACGTATCCAAAAGCGCAAAACCACTTAAATAAATGTTCTTATAAACAAAAAAAATACTGTTAAAATATAATTCCCCATTCGTTTACTTTTCATTCTTATATTAAGGTGATATGACCAGGGTAAACAGCAGTGACGTTCTCAGAAATAAGGAAATGATAAATAAAGATTCTTGTATAAAGCTTTTGGACTTTTGCACAATGGCAAACTTTACATTTATTCTGCATAGAAGTTCACTTGCTGCTGAAAGTTCATGTTCTCATTAGAACGAGACCTCCTGACAGATCATTAGATGTCATAGACTTCAGGCACACAAAAAAAACTCTATTAGCCTCAACTTGTGTCAAAAAACTATCTGTGTAGAAGTACATACAGGAAGACCATCCTTATGCTTTTGGCCCATTATATACACAAGAATCCAGCCTTTTGAAGATATTTATAGAGGAGTCTGGCTTTGTATGATAGCTACTTAAAACACATTAACTGATTGTCCAAGCAGAGCAAGTTATGCATGTATACAAAGTTTTATGATTTCTCGGCATAATGCTTTTAGGAAGGTCTCAGCATTGGGAAGCTATATTAAAACTACCTTGTTAAAGCTTATGTTGAGTTATTACTGGCATAAAGCAGCATTGGACTACATCACCGACTACAAAAAAAATTATCATGAATTTGTTTATTAACTAATTTTCTGGAATAAATAAAGATTTTCTACTGCTAAGTAAAGAAATGACAATTTAGAAGAGTGTTTATCACCCCAGCTTACTCTGCAGTGAAACTGTGAGAGCAAACAATATGATATTAAAAGCAGCATTTGTTCACTGGAAAAAGCAGCTTATTACTTGGAAAAGTCACGTTACTGAAAATACTAGTTAGCTGCATTGCTACCTTTAGTTAGTTACTTCATCACTAGTTGTTATAATGCCCATCACTGGACATAATGCTGTGAATAGATCATATACTGTACACAAATCAAAAAACATTCTTATCAGATGGTAAGAGGTGTACAATATACGGTATGATGATTAAGCATAAAAAAGTTATTTCAGTTTCTCCAAAAATTCTATGAAAGATTATAAAGCAATATTCCTGTACTAAAATGAATATACTAGTAGTGCTCTTACAAGCCACTGTCATGGAGGAAGCATTAGTTTCATTAGGAATACTGGTTCAATTATGTGCTTTTGGCCTTGGTAGCGTTTTTAGCTGCTTTCTCTTTCCCAAAGCCACCAGTCTTATTTGTATGCGGTGCAATTTTCAGTTCCCATTCCCAAGCCTGAGCTCGAGTGAAAAATGGCCCGCATTTTCTTGATAGCCCATGTGGATGTGGGGTATAAATGGCTAATGAATTACAGATGAACATTGACGCAAATTAATCTTCCTGATGTCCCTGGGTTATATGGCAACCATTTAAAAGTTTAATCAATACGCTAAAGTTGAAAACATGCAGGCGCTGCAGTTGTTTGGCTGTAATAAACATCAGTGGGGAATGGGGAGGCTTGCATCCAGTGCATGCATCATAATGACAGGTATTTATGTTTAATGGACTAAATATTTTTTATTGCATGAGAACAAATGTCAGTTTAACTCTGTAAGTTATGAATTTAGCTTCCCTCGGCTGCTCCCAGCAGATGATTGACATCCTCAAAAACACACTCAAGACTTCTTTTTTCTCTGCTGCCTAAAAACTCCCACATTTTAGCAGATGCAGAGCAAGGCTTGAGTTTTTGTCCAGAGGAAAGTACAGATGCTCAACTGTTTATGCTATTTCAAAGCTCAGTCGCATTTTGTAAACAAGCCAATTTTTCCCTGAAGACAGCAGTCCTTTTCTTAACTTTCGATGCCTCTGATTCTTGACCCATGCTGCAGTGGGACGTCTCTGTGTCTCCAGCTTTTCTCATGTCTGCGCTGATGAAAACCAGCCTCGTTTTCCAAATGCCACACATCTGTGTGTGTGTCAGGAGTGGTCAGTAGTTTGTGGTTCGTCGTAGGCTTTGGGCTTGAAGCCAGTCCACTTTAACTGCATATGGCTCCATTTGAACTGCGGCCCAGTACACCATCACAACTTCAGCCTCCCTTTTGATTGAATAAGTGACATTATCCAGGGTACTAATTTATTATCCTCCAACGTTCTCTTCTTTCTTTCTTTTCTCTGGACGTTGAATCTCTCTCGCTCGGAGCAGAGGCAGGGGAACGCAGCTGCTCTTTGACAGTGCATGTGGATATTCGTCTCCGCTGGTTGCACGTTTATTATCTGTGTCTTTGACCTCTAAGTGAATGCAGTAACATGCAGAGCGTTGCCTTCAGGATGTCATTAAAACTGTCTTCTGGCAGGCCAGCAGTAGTTTCTTATTTTTGGTTAACAGACATTGCTATAAAAATTATATAAAATACAGCTTCGACTTTATAGCAGTATTCTCCAATAACAACTCTAAAGATCTGTGGACAAAATCAGTGAACTGTGACATTTAATGCCATGAATTATCATTAGCGTTAGAACATTTTCCACACAAGTGTTTAAAAGATGATGATTAAGATGCTGTTTACATGTCAAGGGGAGTCCTGAGGTCTTTCTCTATTGGTGTAGGTCTGCAGGGTTGAAGAGCAATACTGAAATGAAGTAACATTTAATAGTCCTTCTCATTCTTTTTTGTTTCCTGTGGAAAATAATTTATACCTAGACATAGGATGTGTACAAAAATGCATATTGCATACTTGCAGCATATTGCAACCATTAAAAAATGATGTTCTATACAGTGGTGAAGGGTGGTCTTCTGACATAAGGACACCTCAAAGATCGCTTAATCAAATGTAAACATGTCACATTTTCTTGGTGTATATATATATATATATATAAAATGTTTTAAAGCATTTTACATTCATTGAAAAATAATAAAACAAGGCTGTAAAAGTTTAAACATATATTATTGTTGAATACTGCTCACAGGCACAGTGATGTACCTTAGATTTCACCAAGATGATTACTCATTTAAAACTAAACCCACAGATCACGTTTTCCAGCCATTTTATTATTTTGATGTAACTAGGTGATTATATCTAATTATACTACGGGGCCGTTGATTGCTTGAATCTGATTGGCTGACGAACGTTCTGAGGTGTGCAATTATTTTCAAGGAAACGCACAGCGAACGTAGTTC
>JAUCMT010000024.1:387906-442991 GCA_032357475.1 Enteromius thamalakanensis | reverse complement strand
TCTCACTGTTCTCAGGTCAAATATTTATATGCGATTAATTTCGATTAATTAATTACAAAGCCTCTAATTAATTAGATTATTTTTTTGATCGAGTCCCGGCCCTAATATATACATATGTATATATAAATATAATGTATATACAAGTTGGTACAGTATATTGCAACTGCAATTGTTTTTATTTCTTTTACTATTATTATTATGTTTACATGTCTGAACCTTCCTGGGGGTTTTCTTTTCCTTGTAAACATTCATTATAAATGGCACAATTATGCCTGACCTCGTCTTGCTTAATTGCCATGTGTTAAACGGGCTCCCAAGTATGCCACCCGAATTAGCCCAGTAAATGAGAGACGTAGTTTTGGATGTGAAAGAAAGCATGTGTACCCAAAGCAGTGCTCGGCAATGTGAAGCACACAGGGAAAGGTCACAGATAGCCCAGTGCAATGATTTGGTGTGCAGCGGCTGTGTGGGTTTGACTGTGGGTCACAGGTTGTGTGCGTCTGTGCCTTATGCACATGTCGGTCCAAGTGTGTGTTTCAGTGTCTGAGAGGGACACAATCCGATGGGAATATTGTACTAAGTGTGTGCGGGTTGTTTATTGTGTGTGTGTGTGTGTACAGTACATTTGTGTCTTCGGCCCTATGAGACTATGCCTGTGCGTCGCTCCTGTCGTACTGCTGGAGAGCATGGTCACTAGTGCGGGCGTTTCTAAATGACAAGGTTTATTTGTTGGTGTTGTGATATGTTCTGAGAAAAGTGGCACTGACAGCTGGTGGAGGCTGCAAGAAGGAGCCACAACAAGCCCACCCCCCTTTCACCACACAAAATGTCATCTCTTCCCTGGCTGGCTCACCCAACCATCCCCATGAAAAGAACAGACATTTAAAACTTTGTGACATGTGTCAGAGACGCTGCCATTGAGCCACTGCCGCTGATGTAGCCAGAATTGACAGCACCCGAGCCGCTGGAGCTGGCTTGGGGACATACCGAGTTTGGTGAGTGTCAGTTCCCATCCTCGTCAGGGCCTCATCTCAAGCAGCTCCGCAAATATAAACAGCATTAGAAGGCGGGCGGAAGTGCAACGGGAAGACATATGCTGACACACACACACGTGTGTTCAGGAGAGAGACAGTGCGCGCTCGGAGAAGCGTGTAAAGGGGACTAATTAAGGTGTGAGAAGTGGAGAGCAACCTGTGGGCTCTGACCTGGGAATCCAGGAAACACTCCTCACTTGGAGAGTGCAGGGATACGGGCCAGGAGAGTATTAATGGAAAGGGTGGGAACTAAACGATCAACTCAATTTGACGAGGCTACCAGAACAATCCTGGTTTCAAGTTTTGAAACTATACACTATGCATAGTAATAACATGTTTATAAAATAGTAATAACACAATCTTGATTGAACACACACAGTACACCGTATAAAGGTGATTTGAGGAGTTGTCTTGGTTTATTTCTTTTTTAAATTGTCCACATTGTTGACATGCGTAAGTGTTTGATATTGCGTAAAAGGTATTTATATTGTGTAATAAATGCATTTTAAATCTATTAATTATGCTTGTTTAATTTACCTTTAATGCATTATATCAAAGTTTTATAAATTTTTACATTTTCCAAAAGTGTACCGCATTTAATTAAAACACCTATACAATGCAAGGCTTCAAGTGCTACTATTTTTACTATTACACGTAGTTGTAATACATTTATAACATAGTAGTAACATAGTTATAATTAGAAATGTTAGAAATTAGAAAATTGTATGTTCACTAAACTCCTTAAAGACAATTTAAATGAAAAATACAAAAACACTGTGGGGCAAACAAAGCAATGGCACACACCAGTGCATATTACATTTAACAGCTATCAAAATAGAAACGGCAGAAGATTGGGCAGCGTGCAAAATCTGGTCCGTATATGTAGTTCCATAAAAAGCCCAGAGCTGTATCAAAGCAGCACAGCACTACTACCCAACAGTCAGCATGGATGCCCGTCAAAGCAGGAAATCATCTGTAGTCATCAGTTATTAGGCTACTCTCTCTGAATGACTGACGTCTGAGAATGCAAATGAGAACGCGTGCCGCGCGTGATTGACAGCTGTGCGCTGATAGTGTATGCTAACTGAATGAGTGAGAGGTGAGACGGGGAGCAGATCGCTCTCCGAAAGCTCACGGCTCCATCCTTTACGACAGACACGAGGAGATATTAGCCCGGGCAGACGGGAGAGGGAAAAGGGCAGGCGCGGAGAGAAAGAGCTTTATTTCCGGCGCGGTTTCAGATGAGTAGCATTTGTCATGGAAGGGGAAGATGGTGTAATTAGCTTGTCAGTCTGCTTTAGGCTGAGCTTGCGAGCGTCGGTAAGAAAGATGGACGAACTGCCACGCGACTTGACAGGCAGTCGATAATGTGGCAATTAATGTCATAAATAATTCCTCTACCAATTATATTCGAATGGACCCTGCGCCTTAAAAAGAGAACGGTGTTCCCTTATCATTTCCTCTATCGGCAAGCATCGCCATCATTTCCAACATAATTATTTCTCTTTAAACACCAAACGAGAGGATGACCGTACTTTCAAATGTAGAAAAAAATACTGTTTTGTTTTTTTATTAAATAACGAACACACTATTAGGATCTCATGTGTCTGCGTGGGGGAGGCTTTAAATGTCATGGTCGGGTCCGAGACAAGATTACACGCTAATGTAATTTCAAAATATGGAGGGCATTAGATAAATCAATTTGGCTTGTTATGTTAAAGGTTGCCAAAGCCTCACTAACATGCAGCATATCGATCCAGCACCACCTTCTTCTGTGGGAAAACGCTGCTCTACCTGATCTCCAAAGTCAAAGCAGACGTTCCCACAATACATAAATTACTCCAAAACAGCCAACGTGACCTACGAAGCAATACTATTCAAATATTTACATCTATCATGCAATCACGATCGCTCATGCTTCCAGGTGACAGGCTATTTAATATCTTTTTTCTATTTGGTCACGTAAAGTGACAGATATATGCCTGATTAACATTGCAATTCATGGAAGTCCATCTACACTATTACTGTCCTAGTGAACACATAATAAATGGTTATGGCTTCCTCCTCCTCAGCGTAACAGTGGCTCTGCGATTATTAATTGTCCGTCTGAGGTGAATCAAACGGCAGAGAGGCTGTTGTAAATGGCTTCCCATCCATTGTTGTTAAACCACTCTTGAAATGGATGACCAAATAAAAGCAGCTCAACTCATGCAAAGCGTCAGTAATGTTGTGCAAAACCCTGTTAAATACGTCGGATGGCTCTTTGGTGTGGGAAGGATGGCCGTAGCTGTAATATATAGCCCAGGCCGCGATGGCTCAAGGTCACATCAGCCACCTCTACATAATGCATGAACCCCCTCCTTCCTCAGTCAGTGTCCAATCACTCAGACCCAACCTTGGGATGAAAATTTTACTAAGTAAATCAGTGAACACGCTGGCATTTCTATTAACCTCCAATGTGCAACCGACAGTAAGATGAATAATGCTAAATAATAACATGTGGCTGTAAATCAGCTTTACAGCTTGAAGGTGAGCTGAAACTGCACTGTATACGGTGAGCCGTCGGACATTATTTGCAATGCTTCAAAGTTAAAGGCCTTGCTCGGGTACAGCAAATGAGCTCGCTAAGCTAGTCACATCTGAAATGAAGCTGTTTGTAAGTCTGCATGTAAAATAGCTGCCACGGTGAGATTTGACGGGAGATCTGCTTCGGTTGCTTTCATAGCTTAAGGTTTGATTTCTGTTTTTGAATGATGGACCAAATCTATATTGTGCTTCGACCTTTTGTCTTCATTCTTCAGGCCTTTTGGTTTACACTTTGTTGAAGCCTCAGTATATTTAGACCGTAAGCTGTTATTTTATATGCTTGACTTGAAAATCAAAGCGTCCATAAGACGGTGGTGGAAATATTGGCATTTTCTTACATTTTCATAGCAGGTCTAGGAGGGAAGATAACGCAAGAGCAGTGAGCGTGTAAGATTTGCCCTATTTGCCAGATTTAGTCTTGATTTTTTTTTTCTTTCATGTAATGCAATCGAAAGATGTTAATGAATTAGAATATCTATAAAAGGTAGACTTAAGATAATGGTTTTTTTTCCTTATGTGAAAATATGTATATAATATAAACAGCTTAATGTGCAGAGATTATCTGAAGTAATTGAATCCTCCAAGAAACATTAACTAGCGGTTTCTTTACTTATAACATTACTGTGTAATTCAGGTTTTGAATTGACCACTGACTTCTATTGCATGGACCTACTACTAAAAATAATAATAATGAATAAATGAATACATAAATGAAATAAACAACAAACGAGTCAGTCTCAAAATGTCATTTTATAATATCATAAATAATTTGAGTAAATTATACTGTTTTTCTTTTTTGCATTAACATTGTGTAAATATATATATATATATATATATATATATATATATATATATTGGATTTATGCATATTTATCACTTTTAAGAAGACGTTGGGATTATAAAAATCATACTTTTCTTTCTTAAATTAGAAAGTAGAAAATTATTAGAAGTAAAAAAAAAGAAGGCTTTATAACTCTTGTCTGACGGCTCAGACAGCAGCTAATATTGTAATATTGTTTTCAGTTTTAAAGACATACGGGCATCATTCAGATAAAATCATCCCATCTGTCAACACTGAAGGTGAACTGTCTTCACCTTTTGTAATTTTATGGTAGAGTAATTTTGATGTTTTCAATATAAATTTTCATTTCTTTTTCTTTACTCGTGTTTAACTACTTATGACATGATATTTCCCTTTCATTTATCTTCATGCATCCAGTGCTAATTAACGCTGTTGTAAATATCACATGTTCCAGGGTGAAGCTGCAGAGAGAAGTCAAGGTAATGGATTTGTCATGCTGAAGTGTGTGTGTGTTTGTGTTTTCTCAATAACATATTATTAATGACACGGCACTGTTAGGGAGAGAATTGGCCGCGCACACACGCCCTACACGTTTTCTCTTCAGATTGTGTTTTGTGTTGAGGAAAGCTTGCTCTACAAGACAATTACATTACTCCCTGTGGATTTGTTTTCTCTCTGCTGTTTCACATGTAGACAGGCAGACTAATGCGTGTGGAGAAAGAGCTTGATTGACCATTGCCAACAAACGTTTGTTGAGAGGAGAGGCGATTTTTGATGTCATGTTAAATTAGTCATGATTTTCCTCCCAGTCTTCACGCTGAGAGAAATCGTGTAATATTAACAAACGATAGACCAGGCGTGTATAAATAACGGCTTGCCTTTATTTATATCATCATCATTAATTTGTTTTGAGAGTAATTTCATGTGAAAACACTCAAGGGTGTGGAAGTTTAGCCATGACCTGTAGCATGCTGCTTTATTACTTCCATTGGCTGGTAAATCCCAATTATTACCATTTTCATCTCCTACTGAATGAATGCAGAACATATTTAATAGCAACAAATTAGATTGAATTTTTTCTGTTTGTAAAATGTATGTATTTTTGACACAATCCATTAAACTAATTAAACCAGGTAATTTTGAAAAAATTATTAGATGAATCTATTCATCTATTTATTTATATGTTGATTATATTATGTCTCACATTTTTAAATGTAGGTAAATATATAAGAGAAGTTCTGTTACTGGTTACATCACAAAAACAAAGATATAACATGAAATGATGTTTGTACTACATATAATCCTCTTTATTTTAGCCCTGTGGTGTCATTTCATTAATTTGCATTTTTCGATTATTTAATTGAATAAGGTTGTAATATAATAGGAGGTATACTGTAGGTAAAATGCTGACCGAAATGCAGTTTAAAATCACTTTAGTTGACAGCGTTTTAGGAAGTTGTTGTGTTATATTTCATGCCAACTATCCATATTTAAAACCAGACTGGTATTATTACCCATTTGTGCTGAAAATGCACGCCCGGAGTGAAATAATTGTTCTTCGAGACTTCTTTTTCGATATTGCAGGAGACCATTGACTTTTGTGTGCATGCTCAATCTTAGTCGTCTTGTCTGATAAAAAGTAAATCAAGATTAGTGAGTTTAAGTGTGCTCTATTAACACAAAGCAATTAGGTGGCTCCCAAGCGAGAGCGCTTAATGCCGTGTGATTTCAGCTATCTGATCTCGTCACTAGTCGAGTCCACCGGCTCAGCGTTGCAGTCACCAGCGGGGCGCAGGGGGATGAATCCCAGCTGACAGACTGGATGAGTCAATTGGATGAGGCTTACACAAATCTCACCACAGGGCCGTGGAGCGACGCGCTAAAACAAATTAAAAGTGCGAACCGAGAGCATATTTTATGCTCGCGATTTATGATGTAGATGATCCTCCCCTCTCTCCTGTTCCCTTAATGATAAATCATCATCTTCCAGAAGAATGGATGGAGACGGAAATCAAAATGTCAGTAAGAGAAAGCCAAAATGGCAAATGTGCCATGCTTTTGTTGTTCCTCTTAAATTCTGTTAATCGCCTCAGGTAAAGATTAACTGCTGCTGCCAATTTAATTCAGCTTCAAATAATGCAACAAGGTCACTGTTTTCCTTTCGCTCTTCTCTCTCTCCCTCCCTCCCTCGCTCTCCCTCTGTCTCTCTAGTGCAGGATTGAGTTGTCATGTAGCTCTAATAGGCAGCACAGGGAATCATTAGTCCGGCTCAGCTCTCTGACTGATGGGCA
The DNA here is from genome assembly GCA_032357475.1 of Enteromius thamalakanensis. NCBI lineage: Eukaryota > Metazoa > Chordata > Actinopteri > Cypriniformes > Cyprinidae > Enteromius > Enteromius thamalakanensis. The sequence goes on along the minus strand of JAUCMT010000024.1, from coordinate 436,278 downwards.
TTTCACTCCAATCATCTGGCCGTGCTCAGACGGCGCGGCACTATTGACACGGTGTCAGAGCTGAGAGAGGATGGCTTAATCAGCCGGGACACTCTCAGCATTGATTTGACAAGCTGCCGTAATGACCTTCTTGTTTTTGTAAAGGATCACTGTTTATCTGAGCTGGCACTGATGCACTGAGCATGCCGCATCGTCATGGAAACTATTATCACGGCCAAGCCGGGGCCTTGGAGGGCTCCTAAAGATGATGTCGAATGTGACTCGAGGGGGGTCGCCCGGGATGGAGGTCTGTTGCCACGGTGACAGCTCCTCCTCCTCTGACTGCTGTCCGTCTGAAACACGCAAGCGGCTCCCGGATCCGGGGGGTGACTTTGACTTGAATAACAGTTTTGAAGAATTGAAAACAAACCCCATCAAGTGTGCCACAGATTGATTGTTAAGTGTTCGATATTAGAAATTTCTCACTTTCATTTACTCCGCTGACAATCCACCCAGAAAATTGTTTTTGATTTTAGCGCCTATTGATTTGCTAAATGGCCCATAATGGCCACTTGAATGTGCTCGAACGTATTCATGTGGGAAAATGCCCACCTACGCCCAACCTCGTCGTCTTTGATTGTCCTGATGAAACGAACCTCCGGCCACCTCTCCGCATTTCAATAACGTTATGCTTTAATTCATAATAAGCAGCCTCGCGGCGGCACCCGGGATGTTCTTAGGAGTATATTTGCAGAAGGATTCAGGAATGAGGACGCTGTCAGGTGGATGGGTGTAATCAGCCCGTCCGCCCCCCCACCCTCTGCCTCCTTCCCAATCTTCTCCCCCCACAGCCCATGTGTCAGACAGTAAATATTACTGGCGTACTGACAGGCCCGGAGCCGTGACTCACCGTGTAAAATCGTTAATAAGCAGCATGATGGGGCCACTACATCCCAAGGTGAGAATGTAGGGGGCTGTTTTCATCCACAATTATCCAAAGGACAGCATGAAGTGTCCATGGCGGGATGATTTGTGGGCTGAAAACAAGAGTGCTTTGTCTCGGCAAAGAGATGAGGGCTTGGGAGCAGGCGAGGGAGATGAAGAGAGGTCAAACGGACGTGAGTGAGCTTGTGTGTTATAAATTGTCGGTTCTTACCGCTGGTATTTAATACTAAAACAAGAAGTTGAAAAAGCAGTATTCTAGTATATAAAAAAAAAACAGGTCACTTCTTATTATATTTGCGCTACAGCAAATACATGGTTAAAAAAAAACTAAAAAACATGCTAACTGAAGTAAAATTATTATATACATTTTTGCACACCTTAGAAACAACTTTCAAAAGCAATTTAAACGAAAAAGTACCTTAGTACTATTTTCTTGTAAAACAATCTGTTTTGATATATACAGTATATATATATATCTATATATCTCACACACACTGCATAGTGAAAATCATTTCTTTACAAGACAAAAAATAGTACTTTATTTAAGTCTGCTTCAAAAATCATAATTTATATTTAATTCAATGTTAATTTCTTTTGTTTGTGAAATTCAGTAGCTATTTCTGAGTGAAGATGTGCAAATAAATGACATCATACTAAACATAGCAGGAAATAGTACTTCAGTAAGTCTACTTCAAAATTACCAATTATTAAATAAATGTTACTTTTTTTTGTTTCTGACATTTACCAGCTATTTCTTCACTATTGTTTTTTCTTGAGTGAACCAAAAATATTTTTGTGCTTAGACAGGTAATATAAAGTCAAAATAGATTATTTTATTGCCATTCATAAATATTTTTTTTATAAAAGTTAGAGGTAGTGTAGACGTGGTTGTTTTTGTTGTGATGTGTGGCTTGTTTCGGTTTTATTGCTAGAGACTGGGAGAATAGGTCTTGCATGGTTTCGTTCAGTAAACATACTGCCAAGTTAAATGGCTGATCAATCAATTTCACTGGAATCGATCTGAATCAGTTCAGCCTGCGTGCACACACAGAGAGCCACTTTATTGTAAATCAATCATTTTGAAAACATCTCACAAAGGGGCCAGTCCTTACTAACAAGCCATAAATTTAAACCTACAGGGTGCCACCCTTATCAGCCTACAAATCAGGAGCGCAGCCAACATCTGTTCTTCGACATCTGAAAAGAACAAGCCACGTAAGACCAGACTAATATCTTTCTATAGAGCAAGGTTTAGTCACCATCATCGAATTATAATCATAGTTTGAGAGGCACATTATGTTTTGAAACTCTAAAAGTGTCTGTAGACATAAAATGATTGGGTGTTGAAGTTACACAACACTACACATACAAGTGATACGAAATGGGTTATTTGTCATTGAATGAGTCTCTTTAAATATCAGATGTTCTCTAGATACTCCTATAAATGTGTTTTCGTTACTGTTACGGTTGAAATGTCCAGTGTAAGTAATGAAGCAATATACCAGTCACCTGTAGAACACAAATACATCCATTTTAATTTGAAAATACAAAAAGAAACCATGTACAATTTATGTACAAACTTTTTGTACAAGACAGTATGTTATATCAGCAGGTTATATTTGACAGAGTCAGGTAGATCAGCTCAGCACCATCAATTTCTTCACGTCTGGTAGTCAAATCAGTAATTCAGCTATGAGAAAGCCCAGTTTCCTGTAATGAATATGCCAATAATTACGTGTATGAATGGATGTTTTGATTATTTATTGAAGTGGAAGAAAAGACAGCAACAAAACAGTAATCCATATGCAAGTTCAGCATGTTAAGACTTAGTTCCCTCCAAGTATTTATTCTGTTACAGTGTATTTTCTTTATACAGTTTCTAAAACTTAAATCTGTCCTTTACAGTAGAATAAAATAGCCAAAATATGACAGTTGTGTATTACATAGCACATCAGTAAGGTTGCTTTATATGTTACTTTAATTAAAACACTCTTGAATACATTGACAGGTGAATCCAACGAAACATCATAGTTCTACTCAGCATCTTTCGGTCATTGCCGTTCCCTTTTTTTGACGTTTCGGTATCTATAAACAAGGTGCTAGGATTTTAGCAGCTTGCATGTGTGTGTCGTATGCCACTTTTCGCTTTAGTGGGTCTTACAGCGTTCCTCCTTTGGTTTTCTTGCACTGCCTGGCACTGTCCTGGCATGGAGGCAAGGATGGCTTGGATGTTCTCCATGCCAGTATCAGATGCCACGATATTCATCCAGGATTACGGACCAATGACTGACTGATGCTAGTAGATGGATACATTTCATGGCACTGTGATATGCGTACACTGTAGTATCTTCACAAGATGTACAAACAAATTGCATGATATTAAAACATTGCACATTTGTTGCAGTGGAGAAAAAATTACCAGTATCACCTCAAACTGTCATTAGGGCTACGGAAGTAAAAAAAAAAAGTAAGCCGGCTTTTCTTTGTAGCTTTGTCATCAGGATTGCTACCCGAGTATAAGCTTCGAAAAATAAAGAAAAGGTCTGTAAACAAACAACCAATGTTTATATTTGTAAAGTATATGTGATTGTAACATTGAAATGCTGATGACAAAATGGAATGTAAAAACCTGATGGTTAATAATCCTCAAAAAGAAAGAGCTAGTTTGCTTTCTGCTTCTGTACGTATCTACGCTCTTCTCATCAAATCAAACCTGCTGTCTTGACCGCACCATCGGTCTGGTCTCTCTTTGTAATACAGGAAAAGGACCTTACATAGAAGAAACAAACAAATTGGACATTTAACTCCAATAGATTCCCTTTTTTATAAGCTTAAAATCTTTTTTTAGGCTAGCAAGTATGTAGACAATCCAATTATACATACAGTTTACTCACATTTCATTTTTTCTTCATTTATTAAGAAATCTACTTGCTACAAAGTGTAACACCAATGTAATCACAATTAATAAAATCACTTCAGGACAAAGCCTAATTGTCCAGTAGACAAACAATAAAGCAGAGATCCTTTTACTTTAGAATGGGCAGCATTTATACAACTTTAGTAATTCTCTCAATGGATGCATGAATACTAATGTCTCTTTTTTTGCATCTACAATCTATTAGCTCGCTTCTGATCTGATCGCGTGATGTTTGCACGAGTACTTCTGCGCACTTTCTTTTTTTCCGAGACCTAATTTAGGTCAAACATCGCTCTAACTCATTACAGAAAGAGCAGAGCCCCTCCTCATGTGCGTCTCTGAGTTCCTGTCTGTATGTGGATCAGCATTGCTTTACCTGGAATTACAGAGAAGTGTCATCAGTCATTCAATATTGGTTTTCATCTCCGTTAGCTTATGAAAATGAAAGCATGTATGCTGTTTTAGTAGTGGAGCTCGAGGTCCTTCAAAGCAGCCTGTGCGAGTATCAGAGCACTCCAGATGGCAAGCTGAAATTGTACTTATTTTTCGGGTTCACAGATCTTTGACGTGTCCCGGTTGATGTTCCGTGATATGTTGTGTTGTCAGGGGTAAAACTGAACCGCTCTGCGCTGTAGCTATTAAGATATCTTTAAGATACATTTAGAAATAAAGTTCTCTGATATGTATAAAAATAAGTACAAAATGATTACGCTCATGGATAAAAAATAAGTATGTACTTATGTATAAATCTGACAGAGCACTTGAAGCAAAGTTCAAAGGTCTGTGAAGCATTTGTATCAATATACGTTAAAGGTACAACATAGCCTTGATAGAAGTGAGTGACGTTCAAATCCATTCAGACACAGCAAGAATCATCCACAATTAAAATCTCTGGCTGATAATTGAACGTTATGATTGAGCTTTGAGTTTAAGGCATCATGGTTGGTCACAGGGAACATCCAAGCACTTTCCCGCCCCCGTGCCAACCCCGTGTCAGGCAGTGACTACACCCAAAGGAGGAACCATCAATGCCCACTTTTCGCAATATGTGGCATATTCAATTGTGTATTTTTTTTAGCATTAAAGCTCAATCATTGTTCAATTATCAGCAGGTTACAGTAGTGTTCCATTCAGTCGTATTAATAGCAGAGCCGCAGACACAAACAAACATGTTATAAGCCTCGATCACGGACCAGTAGTCATGGATGATGGAAAGACATCAACAGAAGTAGTGCATATCCTCAATTCCGAAGAGCTACGTTAGGGACGGCCATTTGCATTAGATATAGCAAACATTTCCACGTGTATACGTGCCTAAACGGTCTTGTAGGGATGGAAATGGGCATCCTTTCCTGAGCCACGCATTCAGGTAGCCTTCGGCACACACCATGCAGTCACGCAAGCACTCGTTTCCCTGAACAAAACCATTCAGTTAACAGCCTCAGCCTGTGACGTCAGCCCCAAACTCAGAGAAGAACCGAGGGGAAAGCTTTGACTCTTCTGTGAGCAGTGCTCCAGTTTTTACGCGGTAGTGCAAAACGAAACAGACGACGGATACGCAACTCAATCGGCAGGGCTGATCTTTGGGTAGTGTTTGGATGAAATGAACGACGGTGACCCTCATCCTCCATTATAACGACCTCTGCATGGAGTCAGGTCACGGCAGAGGTGAAATATTGCAGTGAATCACAGGAAGTACTTTTTTTCTTCATTTGTTTGCCTAACATAATTTCAAAAAGTGCTAGGGGCTGTACAATCCTTACTTGATTGTCAATATGTACATCACTATGTATACATATATAAAAGTATGGAAGTAACATTAAAGGTATACACATAGGAAGTCCCTTCCTGTTCTAGATCTCTTCAAACCCTCGAGTCGAACAAGGGAAGAACAATGTGTCGCCATCATCACAGTCATGGTTTCGCGATTAGCGCAAGTCTTTTACAGCAGGATGACCCAAGTCCCTCCATGATGGTAAAGCCCGGGGATTCGTTCAGCATTCATCTTCAACTTCTCGGATAGGTGGAATCAGACTGCTAGTGGATTTGTACTGATTGACTTGGTTGGCCATGTGAGTGCTCATGGGCTTGATTTGAATGTTCCTTGGGTATGCGTTTTCTGCTTCATCTGTAAACCATCTCTTTTCTGTGAGACGGCCAGGCGGGAGAGAAGCAGAAGATGAGAAACACAGCATTAATATCAGCTCTTTAAAGCACGATCATGCATCTCTAGGAAAAAAAAGAAAAGAATAATCCCACGCTCTCTCTCTGCAGTACGTGACTTCACATTCAGACACAGGGTGAAACACACATTGTTGGACCTATTACTGATTTCATGAGGCAGCAAAATGTACGGTAATGTAAAAGCATTTAAAGCCATATTGTCGCCAAACAGGAATGACTGTGTCATGCTGAGCACGTTATCGCACGATCAGGTCTCTGAAATCAGCCGTTTAATTCAGAAATGTGTCCTGCGACCACTTAAGCCAGGCGTAAGGCCGGCATGCTTCCCCATCACGTTTGCCTTCTCCTAGGCGTGTCAATTTCCAGCACTCCAACATTTCCAACTATTCCTCCAACTTGAAATGTGCTGCACACCTTGGAGTGTCAGGCTGCGACGAGCCGCAGGGGGAAGAGTGTCACGGCGCAGTCGTTTGATGTAAGTGGAGCTGTGCCTGAGGTGGTGCAAGGAGTCAGCCACCTCGCTCCGTTCCCCTGAGTTTACTACTGATGCTGGCACTTACATCGCCCCGAGACATCCTCTGGCTCCGCAAGGGTTAAAAGAGCCAATTTCAGCAGCACAGGGACTCTCATCATGGCTCCTCTCTCACACAGATATTTGAGGTGAATTTGGGCAGAGAGCGGAACGTCAAACCACTTTTGCCTGGTTTGAGTGGGCAACTTTTAACAAATCTACGTTTTTGCATTAATGCAGCCGTAAGCCATGAGAGGTCGTAAAATACAGTAATTTTACTTTAACTACAAGATGTTTTTAGGCACGACGCAAAGTGACGAATATGAGAAAAGCCATCAATGCATATTGCATAATGATATTGACCAGACTGCTTAATAAACCAATCTGGAGATTAATTAATAGAAATTATGATTAAAAAAACATTTGATTGTTTACAAATAAACTTATTTGAATAAATACTGTATACAATGCATTATTGTATCAATGTACAGAATTTGGCAACGCATCATTAAATCAGATTTTATTATTTTTCAAATACCTAATTTGAATTTGAAACGAATGCATTTTGATAATCTACAAGTAGAAACAATGTGCAGACACACTGACCTCTCACACAATGCAGTTTGTCTTAAAGAAAGAAAGAAAACCTAATGAAAGGTAAATGAACAAGAGGGGACTACTGAAAGAGAAATTACTGGAACCTATCAGATGGACAGAGGATGATAGTCAACCGCATGCAATGCTGGGATGGTCCTGAGCATGACAAGAGTAAGGCAGTAGCAGCAGCCATTTGCTTTCGGTTAGAAAGCAAAGGTGAAAAGTAGGCATGATTTCCTTGGAAAGTAAAATCAAAATCCCCTCTCATAACAGTGCTCCACAAAGGACAAAGTTATGATTAAAAGATCCCACAACAGGTGCTGTATCATGCAGAATCATTAACTTGCATACCTGGGCCCATTCTATTCATCCTTGTTGCACTTTAGAAAAAAAAGTGGTCTATGTAAGTTTTACAGCGTTTAAGGCAAGTAACAGGTCTCAAACAGAACTGACATCATATCATATCTCTACATTTTTAGTCTGGTTATATATTGTAAATTAAAAATTATAGCCATTTTTAATGGGAAATGATTCTTATGCAACTCTAAGTAATAAAATGTTGCTAATGCAAATTCAGGACGTAAGACTACAAACTATTTAGCCCATTATTAAATATTGTGATGGATCTGAACATTTTATACAGTACAATTAAATCATTTATTATTGTAAAACTCTTTGAAAAGGACACAATGTGTTTTACAAATCTGGAAAAATTAGATCATGTTAACGGATATATTCTATCCTCTAAGGGGGGGAGGGGGTATCTTACAAGCACTAAATTGAATTTTAGGCACGCATTGTAACAGGCACTGAAATCAATGCAGGGTTTTACAACATCCCATAATGCTTTGCTGATAGAACATCATTCTGGTGAGAGATAAGTCTGAGAGCTGGAACTTTTAAATGATACAAAGCTTATATAAACACATCGTGGGGTTTTCTAAATCTGCAAAGCATGTAGGGATGATGTGAAACCATTTATGCTATGATAATGTCTCTAAACCCTAACAGGAACTAAAAAAAACAACACTAGAGCATGACTAAAAATAAGCCACTAACACAGACTAAAAACATGATGATGCAATTTGCAGTTCTCACAAGCACACACAATCACAGACAGACATAATAAGTGGACAAACAGGAAGGCAAGAAATGAATTAATGCTTTTTTTCTCACTCTTATATGTGGACCACAAATGGTTATATTACCCATACAACATATGCTGATGGAAAAAAATGTGCCTCCATTTCTTGAATATTTTTAAGCTTAATAAATATTAACTAAACAGTTCTAGAAGTCTGCATGGGACCTGCACATTAGTATCTAAACGTGTGCAGACCTTTGCAATGCAGACCTCTAGTTGGCAGGTTGATTGTGTTTGTACAAATGCAGCAGCGATATGCAGACATGGTCCAGGTTATGGCACACTGGCAATGAGGCAATGATTAAATGGTCGTGTGTGTGTGTGTTTGGTCAAGGCAAGGGCCACATGCACAAAACAGTGAAGCAAACTCACAAACAGAACATGGAACGCTGAGTACAAACACACACAGCATCCTTTCTGTACAAAGTGTGCTAAAACCACAGAAGTGAATAAACACGCACACACACTGGGTTAAAGAGAGAAATGAAGACCAGCTTACTTCTGTTTGTCTCTGGCTTCACGTGCTTTGCTGCTGCGGTTCTGCCGGTTCGTGGCGGGGATGGAGTGAACAGACGAGCTCTTCTTGCTGGATGAATGAGAGGAATGGGAAGAATGGGACAGGCTCGCTCGGGACTGGCCCGCGTTGTGGTCAAACTGCATCAGACAGAAGATCAGGTCTGTGGGCACCATCTCAAACTCATAAGGCGGGTTTGTGATGACATATCTGCACACATGGAAAAAACAAAAGACATGCATGTACAAGGATCTCATGTAAAGAAAGCACTTAACTTTAAACCTGTAATAAATTAAATGAAACCTCAAAGAGTAACAGTTGTGCACCACTTTAACTGTGATCACAAGCTTGGATGGGGGAAAGGAACTTGTCATATTGTTAATTATCATTTAAATGTGCATGTGTTTTACAACTGAATTCCAATAAGCACAAAATACACAATGTACTTAAAAAAAAAAAATACTACAGTCAAACCATTAATCACAAAACTAAATGTTTATTATATGTGTTCTATGTAATAAACACACACAGTACACAAAAACCTTTATTTTGGATGTGAAAACTTTTTACTACTGATTAAATCATATTTTAAAATATTTCCCCTCATGCTAACTTAACATTCTTTTGGATAAGAATATTCACGAGCTTGCAAAAAATAAAAAAATAATGTTTAAGAATTAAATGAGGTACACTTTTTTTTTAGCTAAAACCCTGCTTATAAAGTGAATAGGTAGAATTCAAAAAGCTCACCTTTTTGTACACTGGCTTGGTGTACTTATATGTGCATCTCGCAATCTATAGATTCCAAAGCACAGCATGTTGTACGTTTTTAATGCTTTACAAAATAAGTCTCCATAGCAACCACCATCCTGCAAAAGAACACACGATAATGCTTTAATTGTTTATTCATAACATTCAAATCGGTTTATGCTTATTTCAGGCATGAAAGCCATCTTGAGTGCAAAGCTGTTGATGTTTGTATGCTAGTGTAATTTCTACACTTCTACAATAAAGTATGTGGCAGGATCCAGACAGTGCTTGTTAGTATCTGAGTACAGGTAATCAAAAAAGCAAGTACTTTAAAATATATTACATTTTAAAATCAGACTACACATACTTTTTATGAAATACTGTACAGTACATTCTATTCGCACAATAACAATACATTATGTATAATTAATTGTTATTTGTTTTTTATTTTCCTTTCTAAATGAACCTACTTATTTTGGGAAGTTATGAAATACATAGCTGCAAAATGCTCTGACTTTATCATATCCAGGTCACATCATATTGACATACACTAAAGGACAAAAATATTTTAAAGCAGGAATACTTTGGCTATGCAATGTTATGTTTTTATTTTTAATAATGTAAGGGTATCAAAACTTTTGACATTTTTATGATTTCATTATTTTTTTCTTTCACAAAACCCAGTTTGGGGAATTATAATTATTATTTTTTCATTAGTAATAGTACACAATCACTATGTGATAAGTTGGGTAAAAAAGTCAAGTAAAAGTAATCAAAAAGTAGTCAGACTACATTACCTAATGTAATCCAAATGATGTTACTAACTACAATGTACTAGTCATTTGTAATCAGTAGCGTAATCTACTTGGCACAGGATATAAAAATACCATCAAATACTTAAGCCAGTGTTATTTTTTTTTTACCCAGACTTTGCGTGTTCAGCTCGTTCACTTTGCATTAGAGGGCAGAGGAGGCATTGGACAGGGAACGAGGCCTGTTGGGGAAAGTGCCAAAACGTGTCAGCTCCTCTTAAGCGTCCACTTACCCCCAAGTCTGCGAAGGGCCCATCGTAGAGGGCCAGCTGGGCGACCCGACACCTGTCCCTGTTAGCCAGCGTCTGCGGCGTGCTGTAGCCACCTCTCAGCGCATTCTCCTCAGCCAGCAGGGCCTCCAGCTCCGGAGTGGCGCCTCCCGTGACCAGAGTCCGGATCAGGGTGAGGATATTATCATTGAAGTATGTCTGCCAAGATAAAGGAGAGGATCCGGACGTGAGCGCCATTAGAGTCACAACTCAAGACAGTCAGGATTTTGGAGCTGTCCCGAGCACTGTTATCTAGACCCTGATCTGTCTCTTCTCATTTCACTCCCTGGGAAGCGAAGAGACACGGGAATGCAATTACGCCAGCTGTTGTTGTTGTTGTCATCGTCTCCTCCCCACGCGCATTCATTTCGGTAACACCAGCCAGGCTTAACAGGGGAGCGTTTTGCACACGACGACATTTTAATTATCATTATTGAAGCTAATTGTAGATTACACACAATGAAGAACAGATCTCATAACACAACAAACTGGAGACATTTATCTTGTACAGTGGGGTCCAAAAGTCTTAAACCACTAGTTAAAAGTTATTTTTTTATTGTTATTTTTTTTTTGTTTCGACGAATAGCTAAATATGTTTGCTTTAATAATTAAGTAAATAAATTATTAAGTAAACATAATGAGCCATGTTATCCTACATTCTTTAACATGGTCAGGGTCACAGTTTAAATAGTGACTTTCTCTTCACCTCTATATATATATATATATATATATATATATATATATATATAATCTATTATATATATATATATAATATGAATCTTTAAAAACCTTATAAGGTAACACTATAGAATAACGTCCCGTTGTAAGTCATTCATAAGTGACTTTCTAGACATTTTAAATCAGATTCTGCATCCTTGACTTTTTTGACTCGGGGACCTCGCTGTATCTTGTCCATCAAACGTTCTTCAGTGTCACTGATGATAAAGTTGTCAAATGATTAACGTATAAAAATAAAAGATTCCACTAAGATCACAAGGTCGTTCGTGTGAGCACCAGAGGGCTGTGTCGCCGCGAGCTCACACTAGAGTGACACCTCTCCGGGCCCCTGACAGCAGCATTCAGCCGAATGATGGATGAGAGCTGTCTATTAGCAGGCTTCACCTTTGTCCACAGTGAAATGCACTTGAAGGCTGCTTTGTTCTAGCTTCACTCAAAGTGAAAGGTACTGGAATTAAGCCATCATATGGATAAGGGGATAGCAGCAGTGGTCGTAGGTGGTGAGGGGGAATGGGGAAAAAAGGGAAGAAAAAAAAAAAAAAAGGTATCTTTTCTAATCTACCCACAATGGCATTGTTAGAAGATTAGAGCTCTTGGACCCCATAGCAGCCCACCTTTGCGTGTCAAGGCATGCCATTAAAGAAAACTTGAGCACTTACCTTGTTAAAAGATCTAATAAGACTCTTGAAAGTTCATTTCATGACACATTATATGAGGAGTCCTGGCAACAACTTTCCTTTTGATGTCACCGCCGCTGACAGTGCTGTCTGATCAATGTGGCATTTCATTTACCAGCCTCTGCCTACTGGTAACGCCTGAGCCCTACATCTAAAGCACTGCACAGCCGGAGGATGTCTCTTTCCTATACATTATTTCAGAGGATTAGCAGCGAGACATGCCTTCATGTAATTCTATATGACATGCCATGATGGGAGAGAAATGACTGTGCACCTTTTGACAGGTTGCTTTGTTCACCAAATCACTGGCTGCTTTTGAATACCAACGGAAAGATCATCTGAAGCCTAGCAGATAATATGAAGGATCCTTCGCACAATAAAAGGATCTGAATCGATTTATTCTGCGGGGATAATTTCTTTAACGGATTTATGTGTGCTAATCTGCTTAAAGGAATTCAAATCAGTAAATAGGTGTCAATGTGGCAGCTGTTTAGCCACTAACTCACCGCACTCATCAGGGAGTCCAACACGCTGATGGCAAACGCTGTACCGCAGGCAAACGGCTGGGTCAGATACAGCTCCGTATCTGGGTCGTCATCGTCGTCTTGGTCCAAAAACTGAACGTTGGAGTCATTCACTGCAGCACAGAGAGAGGTGGTTTACAGCAGAGCAAAACTGTGCAGAAGAATCAATCAATGTCCTTCAAAAGGGGTGAGGTGGAGTGTTTCACTAACCAGCAATAAACAGGTTAATGAAGTCAAATAAACAATGAGCCAAAAAAAACAAAACGCATGCACGTCAGTGGGCATGCATTCTGGATATTAATACAGGTTGAAATAGTGCAGTACCCAAAAAAAAAGGTGGATCTAACTTGAATCTGAGTAACTTGGAAGGAATAGTTTACATAACAATGAAATCTCCATTTCTGAGGGAAGTTGTAATGTCTGATGTGTAAATGGATGGTTTTTTGGAGCCAGAGGTTTTCAATGAATCCTTTCACAAAACCGATCTGAATAGTTAGTTTAGAAATCAGACTGATCCTGATTATTGACTCAATTCAGTCACAGCGGCAACAGTAACAGATCATTAAAGGGGAAGATCGTCAGTAAATAAAGACTTTTTGTTTGAAGAATACAGCTGACTTCAAAAGATTTGGGATACGGTATACAAGTATTATGACCTACTTTTATTAAGCTTTTGGATGCTTTTTTAAAACTTGAAAGCCTCAATCCCCATTCATCATAATTGCATGGAGATGAGTGACTAGCATAATTCTTTGAAATTTCACTTTTTGTGTTGTACCAAAGAAAGATTGCTCTACGTATCTGGAACAACACTAAGATCTATGAATGATGACAGAATTTTTATTTTTGGGTAAACTATTACTTGAACTGATTTGCAATTGTCAAAAAAAGTCAAGTTGCATAGCACGCTAGTAAAAAAACGTAGGTCCACTTACATAAAAGAACCCGTTTTAAAACATTGGTCTCTTTGGTTGGACAGCAGCAGCAGTCAGATTGCTTTGAGGCTATTGTGTATGGTCTCAGCGGCCAATGTATAGAGACAATGCCCTGAAATCCCGCTCGGTTTGAACACAGCCTCACACAATCTTTGTTTCACCCCCTTTCAAAATCTATGCTTCAGAGATTAGGGCCAGCACCAAAATAAATAAATAAAAATAAACAGCTTAAAGCAAGGTTTGATCTGTTTTTTGGTTTTTTTTTTTCTAATTTGATTTCTTCCCAGACTTCCTGTGAGCTAAGGAAGAGAAATGTCAGTCTTTCAGACAGGCCGCTGATGAAAAGGAGCCCGGGCCAGAGAATTGAACTGCAGGGAGATGCTATGGAAACAGCCACAAGGACAGACTCGCATGATCAAAGGCCTAGTGATGCTCTGAGAAAGAAAGAAAAAAAATCCTTAAAAAAGGCCAAAAACAAGACAGTCAATTTCAACCAGAACTAAGGATAAAAATGTGTTCAAAGTGATGCCATGGGAGCAGGCCTCAGCTGCAGCGAGAGAAATCAAGACAAGCCGATGAAGGAGGCAGTGCATCAGAGTAGCGGAGGACAAAGGCGCAGCTTACCCAGTTCTGTTATCATTTGTATGTTGGTTCCACTGTTTTTTTCCTGACTGAATGAAACCAAAGGCAGTAGTTTGCCAGGCTTAGCTAATGATGATAAAACAGTGTTGAGGGGAGACAGTTATTGAAACAAGTTCAAAGCCAGAGAAAGAGAAAGCATAAACGAGAGTATCATGTCAAGAGTGGGATTAGAAATCTAAAGGTAGTGTCAGGATGAAGCGCTTCTGTGAGAACTCCATGGATCAGTTCGGCCGTGTTTGTTCATGATAACGGGGATGTGGTGCAGGCTTCAGTATCTACTGCACTGCAAATAGGGGAAAGATTACTATGAACCATTTAGAAGAGTAAGCGAATCGCTCTCGACATGTTTTTCAACATGTTACTGGTGTAATCGCACATATTCCAACACTTAAACTGTAGGCCTGATTTACCAAAGGCTCCGTTGACGGTCAATGATTCGCTCGTGTTGAGAATCTGCCGATAAAGTTGTTTCAAAAAGTAGCGGTGAATCACGTTGGGTTGCGCTTTAAGCTACCTTTAAGCTAAACATTTTTCAATCTGTGAAAATAACTTCTAGTTTTCTTATTACAGCAAAAACCACTGAATATGCTGTGTGACAATAATATAAGAAAGAAACGGATAAAAAAGGAGAAAAGCCCACACTTTCAGGGGATTTAGCAATGAAAAAAGTTGCAGCTGAAGAGTGATCAAACCCAATTGTTTTTGTCTTTTTAAGCGATTCTTCAGAAAATATTTTAACATACTGTATTCAGTGTTCAAGAAATTATTATTAATGCCTTAAATTATCAATCAACATAATTTAGTTTTAAGGTGAACTAAAATTCATATTATTCCTATGTAAAACAATGTATAGACAGTTATAATAAATACTTAAAGTTTACATTTCTTTAAAAAAACTAAATTCCCCCACACTTCTGAACAGTAGTTTATATCAACTGTTGACATTAATTTCATTATGAGTGATTTATGTGTGCAATGTATTTCTTTCCTTACTAAGGGTGTGTGTGTGATTTACTTATTATTTACAAACATTATTTCATAAAAAATATAGTTATATAAAAAATATATAATTATAAAATACATTTTTATAAAATAAAAAATATATAATTTTTTTTAATATAGTTGAAAAAAAAACTTTTATCATATCAACAATTCTCGAGAGTATTATTACATCGAATATCCAGCTTTTACTTCCTGAGTTACAGAAGAGGCTGAGAATATCCTCTCAACTCAAAGTCAAAATCTCGCTTTCAAATTAGTCAATGTCAAGTATTAGTCAATGTCTTTAATGACAGATGATATGGAGAGCTTTCATATAAGATTATACCGATTTATTCTTGAGTTGCTCTTCTTTTTCTTTTAAATATTTGTTTCACCTCTACCAATATGCCAGAAACCTTTAGTAAATCAGGCCCCTTGTGTACAAGATGTAGGACTTTGCAACCCCTCAGGGAGGAGGAGGACTTCTGGGTCATGTTAAGAGGAAGTACATACGTGTATGTGTGCGTGTGTTTTGCATGAAGTTTTAAGCGTCTGTGAGGCCCTTCTCTTTCACAGCCTTTCTGGCGTAACTCGCTGTAATTGGGTCAGTGGAGAGTTGGAGCGACCGGTCTCTGGTGCTTTAGTGCCCTCTGAGATCTAAAAGTTTCATGAGTCCCCCCACCATGGGAATAGTGCCACCCTCATTGTTATTTATAAATGGATCCATTTTGCTCCTACATGCTTTTTTCCCCCTCTCTCCCTATAAGTCTAGGTCTCTTCCAGTGCATTAAAACTGATGAAGACGCGACATTGACCAAGTCGGTGAAATATTCAGGTGCGCCATTACACACATCACAGACACACACTTCATAAGGAACACATCCGCGTGGCTCGATACGGGAGTTTAGATTCTAATCACACTTGACTTTGACATGTAAGCAGTACGACTGCAGTCGCGTCTCACCAAGTTCAGTTATGATCGGGATATTTGATCCCGTGGTAATGGATGCCTGCCGCACCAAGCCATGCACTGGACTGTTATCTGGAGATGACCTATCCATCCCTGGAGGTGTGAAACCTGCAAGAGAAAGAAGAAAGAGTCACATTTTACAAAGTTTGCAATGGTGACCAAACCAGTAGCATAACAGTCAGGCCATGCAAATAAGATTTTCTTGGTCTAATGCTTAAAGTAGTGAACATATAGTAGAGTTTGTGGTGGCAGGATACGAGCGTCACGCCAGTCTAAAACAGTGAAATACAGATCCTCCGCTTTTAAGGGTCAGCTCAGGCATATTTAGCATTTGCTGCCTTCCATCAACTAGCAGGTATAAATTTTATATGCTGTTCATTTTGTTACCATAAAACTGGTGAAGTGGATCCTGAAAACCTTTTATGTGAAATGCCATGAAATACAAGCAGGAGTGACAAGAGTATGAATTCACATGACTTGACACTTTTGCATTTCCTCAAGCTGACAAGTAAACACTTTAAATCAGTAATGCTATATGCATAATGCATTGGCCCTGTTTTGACATCCATCGACTGGAGAAAAATGCAAGCGTATTAGTTTTTACAGTGACAAACATAATGTGGGGAAAAGATTCAGGTCACAAAGTTTTCAAAGGGCTGCTGGATTCTGAACAGGGGTTGTCCTTCTCAACGGGGAAGTTCAATAGACTAGCTCTCTCTGTAGCTCTAAACAAAAGAATACACAACACAGAGAGACCAAGACTGTCTTAAATGTGCAGAGAATAATGGCGTCTCCTGTTGTGTGAATTGTGAAGACATCAGATATGCAGTGACAGTCAGAGTCGACCATCTGGCGTGCTGAACAGCATTTTAGCATCAGCTGATAAATAAGAGCAATTTGAGACCGATAAACAAGAGCAATGTTACTGTTGATTGTATTGTTTCTTCCCTCTCTCTGTATTTGGTGTTGGTATTTCACACTGTAAAGCTTTTAAACAATTCAATGCAAGAATATTCTAAATATATAAAATATACATGAAAGAATATTCTGATATTAATCAGAATTTGGTCATAACCAGATTTCATCTCTATGAACAGCTGGTTTATGCCTGTATTAAACAGTATTTTGAGTCAAAATATTAGAATATTGACCGAAACTACTTTTAATTTAATTAACAAAATAATAACAAATATTTATTCTATGACGAGATGAATACAACAGTGAAAAATTAAACCGTTAAGAGTAAAAAAAAAAAAAATAAATTATGTTAAAAATATCTGCCATCATACTGTAGATCTAAAAAAAATAAATAAATAGAAAAAACAAGCACAGATCGTGTCTACACTCTCTGCAATTAAGGTTGCTCAATAAATATAGTTAAGCAACTTCTGTACCACTGTACTTTTTTAATAAAACACAGCAAAATAACTTGGGATATTTGGACATAAGCATATTTCATCTTTTGTAAGAAATAAATAATATAAAATAATATAATAAATATAATAAATCAGTAAACTACATAATGTAAAATAAAACATGCAGATGTTTAAATAAAAGTGCAATAATTCTGTAACAATTAAACTAAGAATAATTAACAGTCTATGATTATCATTTTAAGTAATCTATCAGGGATTCTCAGTTTAACAATTATGCAACATAACTAAAATGTGACAAAGATTTGTTTAATTAAAGTTGACTACATTTGATAAAAACTAAAAATGACATCTGTCACTGGACTAAAACTAACAAAATAGACAAAAGGCTATTATTTCAAGCGTAACCACATTACAGTTGGTCTTGTGCAACTGTGTGTTAATATTGCACATCGATCCTCCTTTACTCCATAAAGTTATACACCTTTCAAACAGATGTACACACCAACCTTAAAGTCATGCTCTAAAGTCTGCCTTGTGTTGTAGTTTTCGATGGTAATGCATTATGTACCTTTATTCAAAACCCCCTACAGCATTTCTAGTAGTGCCCTGTGTAGTACTAGTAAACACTAGCTGATTTATTCAATACCACCTTCTGCACAAGTTTATCAAGCCTCACCTAAACGACAAGGTGCTGAGGGCAAGAATATTTAGATGATGTTGTATGATGTAATTTGTTACACCTCTATCTCATAAAGATTTCAATTGAGTGATTTTTTTCAAATACATATCTTATATGGATCCTTCTGCCTTAAAGAAAATTAAATTATGATTTGTGATCATGTAGCATTAATAATAATGAGTGCATGTCTGCCCAATTGAAACTACAATCTGGAAAAAATGTTTGCAAAAGCAAATGTTTACTTGGGAATAATCCAAAAACAAGGAATCTGTTCGTTGGGTGATAAAATACGTTCTAATAAGCTTTGTGTTAATGAAATAAATCTTTATTACACAGCATTGCTCTGCTGTTGATCATGCCAGATGTTGAGTTAAATGAATTGAGGGTGTAGTAATGACCAGGCCTGCATGGAATCAGAGCACAGATTTCCACAAAACTACAAATGCCCATCAGTGCCAGATTTCTACACATCCCCTGGCTCTCCAGCAATTTTATTTAACACTTTAGCTAATGTGATTACGTGTTCAGTCACCAATAACGGTGCAGTACTCGCACTTAATACACGTTACAATGTTTAAATCCCCAGAATTCCCCAAACTCAGAACAGACATTGCAAACGGATTCCTTCAAGGCCTGATAGCAACATATTCTTCTACAGTATGATTAAAAGCTATAATCATCCGACACAGGAGGACGTGCTCTTCCCAACACTATGACACACTGTTCAGCGTGAGCCTTTGGGACAATTATGAACACATTTCATCTAAAAGCTGTCATTCTGAAGCTTTAAATCCATCATTCTGTGCAAAAAGTGGATACGCAATAATGGTTGAAATGTTAATTGTTGTGGGCCAGCTTGTGCGGTGTGTGTAATTTACGTAATGAAGAGCAGCTGAGAAAGTGAAGCTGCTGATTTGTACAGTCTGTTTAATGATGATGAATCCTGATGGGCACAAGAGGGTTACATGTTTATCTGAATGCATAAACAATCTGTTCGAGTCAATTTGTCGGCAAACAAATCTGCCGCGGTCCAGCAATTGGAGGCAAATATGCAATCTGCACAAAAACGTTAGGGATGCTTTTTTTCCAGAGCTTTGATTACAGGAGAAGGATATAACACACACTTGCACGTGTATACTAATAATGAACATGCATGTGAATAATAAATGCAAAGGCACTTATTTAATATTTGCATGAAGTGTCTAGTTATTGTGTTTCTGGATGCAGAAACATGACACACAAGGCATGCTTTTAATAAACCATTAATTGGACCTTGTTGTCTTTGAAAGCACACAGTAAATGATTGCTTTCACAGTCTAAAGCTCTTGAGGAATAGTCACAGTATTCTTGGCCACTCCTTACCTTGGGAATTAGCCTGCAAGACCCCAATGCTGTCATCAAACTGCATAGATTTGATGTTAAGAGTCGCCAAGATGCATTCCTTGTCCTGCAGTGAAGCATCGTCGATATTGTTCTGATTGGCTGACAGGATAACGCACATGTCACAGAGGTTGATGTTGACGGCCCTTAAATCAGCTCGACTTAATGGCGTACCCTTCAGTGGAGAGAGAGAGGGGAAAGAGGAAAAAAGGGAAAAACAAATTAAAGATGGCGCAGGAGCTCAGGGAAATTAGTTAACAAGTATTTACTTTTCTAAAGGCAGTGACATTCAGCTGATCTAACTATGCACTGAGGGAAGAAGAGATGTGGTCTAATCTAAAAGGCCAGCCTTTGCTGATGGCAGCTTTGTTTTTCATACACAGTCAAGCTAATGCTAACAAGCACTACAGCAGGAAGCAAAGTCAGAGATTCACCCAGCCAAGAGAAACCAGAACGTCAACACTTGAGAACAAATTGTGGAGGCACTTTTTAATTAAAAAAGCTGGTAATTGCATGAACTGATAACAATTTACAGATGCTATGTTTTCCAATGCGTGTACTCACAGGTAAGATGGAGACTTTAGGGAAGTTGTGAAGGGTTTCCCACTCTCTTCTCAGATAATCTAATGAGCCCACAAACACGATGGGCTTCAGCTCGTGGTAATGGAAGTTGCTTGCTCTCAAAGGCATCACCAAGTTTCGAAGCCCCACTAAAGCTGACGTGACATCTCCAAATATACAGACTACTACATGTCCACTTAAAACCGTCATGGAGGCCTCGCTGCGTGTCTGTGGTGAAGAAGCAAAAAACAAATATGACAGTTACAATCTCATCAGCAAGAACAGAATAAGAGCTCATCTACTGGCATCCATACAAAAACAACACAAGCTGCAGGAGCTTCGTTTTTATATTGTTTGAAGAAATGATAAATGCTGTATTTTAATTGATTGAAATGTAATCACATAATAGTAATTTAGTTTGATTAACACCATAAGGAATTGTGAGAAAAAAGCGCATTAAACAACAACAAAAATTAAAAGGAAACAGTATCATTGTAGAAAATGGCAGCAGCATTTATGAACGCTCAAACACATTATCATCAAGCATCAACAGCGTCTAAGTGAGTAAAATGCATCTGTTTAGGATACTTAAAATGTAATTTAGTCAAATCAAATGTATTCTTACTCCCAATTCATTAAATAAATACATTTCATATTCTCACTCCTTGAACTTAAAATATTTGATTAGAGGAGAAAAATACAATACTCAAAACTGCATTCATACAATATAATCTAATAATCCATTCTCATAATAAAACGCTAATTCTCAATTTCCCTTTAGTTTCGTAAACACATTTAATGTATAGTATACTGTGTGTGCTTATATCATAAATGCAAGCATCAATACTTGATTCAGGATTCCATTTTTGTCATGATACTCATAAAAATATTTTGTACAAGATGTATGTTTATGTTTTTGCATTGCATTTAAATTTACATTGTAATTATTTCTAAATGTTATTAGTGTGGTATGTTTTTTAGTCGTTGCTCTGATTTATTTAGGGTGATGCATCATATTGCTGTAAGAACAGCTCATGAATTTTATAGGATGTTAATAAAAATATGGCATAATTAGTCATATTGCTAAATTCTGAAAAAAGGGAAACACACACAACATTAGTGCTTGAATGTTTTGTGTCTGGTTAAAGATATTACTTTTAAGGCACCTTTAAGGCACATTCAAATTGCCAATAACACTAGAGTTTTGAAGATACGTACCAGAATGACCTTCTCAATTTCTTTGGACGGACACCAGTGAAACATTCCGGTAGAGTCGTATCTTTTCACACTAGCATCCATGTTCTCAATCTGCTCATTTCCTGGAATGAGTAGAGGGTCGTGTCTGAAACAGAGCACAAGGAAGAGAAAAAGTGTAAGAAGAAAACATGTACGCTTGCCCTTATTTGCAAATGCAGGTTAGTGAGGAAAATAAATAAATAAATAAAAACTGACAGTGGGAATTTATCTTCTGGGCTTAATTGTGACATTTGTCAAAGGACAAACTTTCAGCACATCTCACCAGACGTCTATTGACAATAAATAAGCAGTAAACAGGCCTGTGCTGACATGGCTTGTCATTGTCAGATTGAATTTGTGCATTGGACTCCATCATAACTGCTGCTCTCTCCGGGCTGCCAAGAATGCGGAGTCATCAAAGCGTCCGCGCCGGTGACAGCACTGGAGTGGAAGAGATGGAGCCGGAGCACTTCAGTGACTGAGTGGCACCAGAATGGAACGCCAATTACCGGCTTTTACTCATGACGTGATGCGTCCAACGGTAAAAGCTTTAACAGAGCCGCACTTTAAATATTTTAGGAATTTGCCCAATCACATTTTGCTCCCCCAAACTGAAGGCCATTAATGTTTCAGCAGCATGTCACGTCCAAACAGGCTAACCTATATCAGCGTGTCCTGCAGAAGCTGATCTGGGGGGCATGTTGACCGTGAAGGAAGTTCCAGCACTCGGGTGCAGCTCAGATTCAAACCCCTTGAAAGCTTTCTAAACAGCTTGGTAGCAGAACTATACGACTGAAAACCTGAATGCACAAACTGAATGTTCATTTGATGTTTGGTATGAATAGAAATGCAAAAAATGCCATTTTGAGCTTGTGATCGTTGCATTCTCTGAATACAGATTTCTTGGTAGTATTCAACATGGACACATCTGCATGTTTAACATACTCTATGAAAAGAAAAAAAAAACATACATATGTGTGTGTGTGTTTAATATAAACAGATTTTTATTAAAAAACATTCTTAAAACCCATAAACTGCTGTCAGCGTAAACGTTTAGTCAATTGTTGTACAATTTTATGCAGATAAAATATACTGTTTTAGAATTGCACAATAATTGTAAATTAGTAATAAAAATTAGGTAAGTGTGATGTATATTAAATATTTATACCATACTTGTAAAGATTTAGTTGAATGTCTAATTGCGTAGCCATCATATTTCCTAACGACCAGTTTGTGATCCCTGTAAATGCTGTGAAAATGATCATTTAAGCACTAAAAAATAGACACAGCTTTATTTGCAAGAGGTGGAAGCATCCCTAAAAATAATAACACAACAAAATACATTCATACTGATCAACTACAGGTACAACATACAGTGAATTTCATGTACTGATAACATACTGGTATCTTAACTTCTCTTTGGCTGTTGAACCAGTTCTTGAGTCATGTGCTATGTGTGTATTTTATTCTAAGGTATGTTATAATGTTTCTCCCCCAGTGACTCTTAAATTCATTTTTTAAGAGAAACCACAGAACTCTTGTAAATGCAAAAACACTGTCAACTGAAACCCACCGTGCAGCACATTACCGGGCCTGGGACAGGCCAAAAGGCTGCCTTTGAGGAAATGGCCTCAGGGCAGACAACAAAGGCCCATCTCTGAGACATGGCTGCAGGGGAACATGCGCTCGCTCTGCAAAAAAAGCTCTCTAAGCCTAGGTTTTTTCTGTCTTGTTTCCAGCTAAAATCTTAAAAAATATATATATCTTAAAATCAAGACTGTTTTCTGGACAAGCAAATTTTCTAGAAAGCAAAATAATCTTAAAATACGATTATTTTGCTTACGCCGTTGTCAGATTATTTTGCTTGTTTCAAGTTAAAACTCACTTAATATTAGTTTGTTTTTCTGAAAACAAGACAATAATTCATTTTCTTGTCTAGAAAATTCTTAGATTATTTTTGCTTGACCCAACTAGAGCTGATAATATCATCCACAGATCAACAACCCTTTACAAAGGATTTTAACAAACTAAAAACACGAAAGCCTATATTTTTTAAACCAGTCATGTCTGATAATATATATATAACTTTTAAGAATAAATGAAACCTCTCAGGGAGGGTAGATTTACTCTGTAGCATTTCTCCCAAAGTTCTGAAGCTAAAGTATAAAAGATACTCAATTACAGGATTTATCAACACAATTAATAGCTTTTTTCAGGGTGTATTATTTTAGCCTATGCGTGTGATGTAATTTAACTGACATAACAAAACCGTGCCTTGTTCTGTAATACGCTGTAATTAACACAGCACTAAATGAGGTTTGTAAATTGCATTAGCCCCTTGTTAATCACACTAATAATGAATGATGGGACCTCTGCTTCGCCTTCCATATTTGCATAACATCAGATAATATTCTGGAAAATTAATTTACACTTAAAATAACTGCACTGACATCTCAAGCCAAATTTCTAATTCAAATCCTGCATATGCAAACTTCAATAACGGATGCGTGGAAGTAAAAATGTGAGAATTCTGGTCATATAATTACAGTTTTCCTCTTTTTCTCTCTCACCTTCCTAAGCAGGTTAATTCAGTAACACGATCCGTTTCGACTGTGTTTGATTACTAAAATATCACATCAGAAATGTGTCAATTAGCATGCGTGCATGAGATGATATCAGGCTGTGTGCAGGTGCTAATAACAGTGAAAGCATTTAGTGCTTTTACACCCCGACTGAATATTTCATTATGTGGCGCGTGTTTCACCACTCACTCCGCAGACCTCTGTCATTTCAATCTCCCCTCGACATACTGACTGGCACAGTGCACCTCTGCCAAGATAGCTATCTCTCACCCGCTGTCAGAGCCGCCTGCCAGTTACAAGCACAATCCAACGCGCCACACCACTCCAGAATAAAACATCTGACGTTACTCGCTGCTGCTAGGAAACCCGACAAATGCATTGTGACTTCCCGCAATTAGATGTGTTGTTTCCTTTGAAGTGTTTAAGCGTGATATTGTTGATGCATAATATTTTCAATGTTCTAAATAAAATTCTTTGAAATCATTCTGAAATGCTCATTTAAATTATTATTGGCACATTTTATCAGTAACAGTTTTAACAACAACAAAAAAATGTATTTGAAATACAATTTTTGGAAAATATTCTTAATGTCTTAAAGTTTGTTTAATTTTTAGCCCAAACATTTAAGTGGTTTTAAATTATGGTTTCAAAAATATATACGGAAAGCAAAAACAGTTTTGAGGATTTAAAATGAGAAGAATTTGTTTTATGCTGAAAATTCAGCTTAAAAATATTTTTTAAAAATAAAATACTTTAAAATATATATAAAAAAATAGATAATATTATTTTAATGTTGTTCTCACAATCTTACTGTACTTTCTATATTTTCACACATAAATGTAGCCTTGGTGACGTATTTCAAAAACAAGATTTTGAATGTCGTTTTTGCAAACAACCACGCCAAAAACACTCAATTTAAACAGACATTTAATCAGAAAATAAAAGGCCTGGAGTACTTTGCAGGTACCGTAAGCGAGACGGAAAGTTCTCCATTTAATTGGTATGTCCAGAGGAGCGTTCTAGACGTGCATTTGGGGAACGAGAGAGCGAGAGAGAACAGAAGTTGCCCTGAGAGCCGGGCGAGCTGCTTTTCAAACAGTGTTCAGCTATTCCAGCGCATCACTCGGCAGTCACTGGCTCCCCGAATCCCTCTCCAGCAGCCTATGAAAGCAGCTCCTCGCTTTGAAAATTTTCCCTATCATGCAAACTGACAAAGGCATGCTTTTCAAAAACCCACAGCCAATCTGTTGATCATTATTTATTTACGACGGCCTGGAGGCGCAGAAGCCTGTAAAAACCATACTTGATATGGTATATGCTGGCTTTTTTTCCCTTTCCTGCTTGTTGAATAAAGTATCCCTAAGGCTCCCTCAAACAATCGCTTTTCATTGTGCATAAAACGCACCTTGAAAAGGCGAGGTGTTTAATGTATGTTGTAATATATTGACAAGGAGGGCACAGGTTGAGGGAGTCCACAGGTCTGTCTTTGGTAATTTTGATGTTTCGCTGCAGGGCTCTGGCTTGAAAAAGCTTACACCTAGAACAGAGGACCTGTCATCCAGTACCCAAGAGCCAGCTGAACACACAGACACCCTAAAGCACAGAAAACTTTGACACCGCTTTGAAGCGTTTCAAAACAGGGTAAATAACTCCAAAGAATTATGATCACTTGTAGATCAAAGAGTCGATGCATACATTACATGGCAAACGGGGACCTTCAAATCTGCTCAGAAAAACAGTTTTGTGCTGTAAGTTAAGGGATAAAAACCAAAGATCCATCTGAGCAATTGCTGAAAGCTGTTTTTCTTTTTTTTTATTGTTTAAAACCGAGAGCGAAAAGAAACAACTGAACATTGATCATTTTCACTTGGAAAGCAGACTAAAGGGCGAGATCCTCTGCAGGGCTGACAGTTTACAGTATGTAAAACTCGACATAATTGCTTCTTTTGGGGGGAGATTCGTGTTGGAGACCTCTGTCTGGGGTACTTATTATAAGATACAGAGAAATGCCTTGTAAACGAAATCAAACAACAATACAAAAACAATAATAATTAAAAAAATCATACAATATTGAAAAGTAATAATAGAACAAAAAATCCTTTATTTTTCAAATTTGTTAAAAAAAATATGTTGTGTTATGAATAAAAGTGTCTTGTAAATTACTAAATGTGAATGTTAAGTTAAACATTGCACTGCTGCTACATTTTACAACTATTTCTACAATATTTAAAAGTATATATATTAAAATGTAAAAATAAGCCTGCAACATAAAACTGGGATTGTGACTGACTCTGCACTAAATTACAACAATACAATTTTTTCGCAAAACGCAAACATACATACAGTCAGACATGTTGGCTATCACTTTGCAGAAAGTTGTCCTTTCAGCAACACTTTCTCGCTCCACGGCGTGCAACGGAGGGCATTGTCTTTGCATTTTTTACAACCTCTGCATAAACGTCTTCTGGCCACATGGGCGGAAAGCAAGTCCTTTTATCAGTCAAAATCAATTAGCAGCATTCTAATTCCAGAGGACAGGATAAAAGGAAGGTAATATTTGAATTCATTTTTGATTGCAATGATACATTTCACATATGGCCTTAAGTACGAAAAACACGCCTCACAGGGGTTCCCACAATAGATGAAGAGCCCCGAGGCTAAGTAACCATGCTGGCGTCTCTGATTGGTTGGCACCGTCATTAGTGCCACCGCTGTTTAAGAACTACATGTGGACGGGACTGGGGGGAGATGACAGCTGAGACTTTAAAGCAAGAGTATTTTTCAAACAGCTTTTCATAGCTGCTTTCATGACAGAAATATTTCAGCTCTATCATTAACCGCTGACAGGCTGACAGCTCAAACGCCTCGGCCTGAAAGGCCTGCTCTCTCCTCCCCCCCTCTCTCTCCACACTTTCTTTCTCCTTCTCCACTCCTCCTACTCCCACCATCCCAGCACTATCCGTCCTGTCTTTCCTTTTGAAGACTGGAGAGAGCGTCCTGAAATCAATGTCTTACCTCATCATTTTGGGTGAGCAGTTGGGTGAATTTCGCATGCCTCCGTTGCGTTGCTTCTTTTTGGGTGACAGTGTTGACGGATGCTCATCTTCGACTGCAAACACATGCAAAGAGTGTCAGACTGTGGACAGCTGTGATTGTAAAGTGTGCTGGAGATGACATATTAAAGAACACAAAAGCCAACACTCAATCAATCATTGCAAAAAACACTCAAATCTTTGAAGACCTCCAAAAATAGAAAGAGAACAATGTTAGTACGGACAAAAGTACACTTAAAGAAGGCAAGTACAGACCTGAAGGACAACCATTAAGTTTTACACCCTGTTTTAAATGAATTTGGAGTTGGTTTAAGCGATGTGTGTGGATTTATTTCAGTCCGTATCAAACTCTCTTTTACCTCTCTGTTATTGTTTGGAGGGCATGAGCTCGAACAATGACAGAGGGGGGGAAAAAGAAAAAGAAGAGTAATTTGGTGTGTGTTTTTTAATGGATGACTACATGGCAAAATCAATCCTCATCACTCAGAGAGCCGTGAGTGATGGCTCCGCTGTGAATCTGTCCCCCATACCACAAGCACTCTCAGCGCTGAACAAGCACCCTG
This sequence comes from Enteromius thamalakanensis, assembly GCA_032357475.1. NCBI lineage: Eukaryota > Metazoa > Chordata > Actinopteri > Cypriniformes > Cyprinidae > Enteromius > Enteromius thamalakanensis. The sequence goes on along the minus strand of JAUCMT010000024.1, from coordinate 408,759 downwards.
AACTGAAACGCTTCTCCGGAAGGACGTTACTGAGGGGCCTGTGAATGTCACAAGCACTCTGCTTTACAAACGCCTCATGTGCGAGCTTTAAAACAAGGTTGAGATTCATCAGAGATATTATGAATAAAGTAAGATGAAATATTGCTAAACTAAAGCTTTACTTAAAGGAATAGTTCACCCAAAAAATCATTCATTCACTCTCACATGTGATTCCAAACCTGTATGACTTCTTCGTTTAAGGAAAAGGATATATTTTGAATAATGTGCATGCTCATCTTTTACACATAGCATCAAATTCTGGCTTTTGCATCTTAAGTTGCCAAAATAAACAACTCATGGTGCTTTTACAGCTTTGGTCACTGTGTTGTGGGGAAAAGCATCGATTTCCTAAAAAATTCTCCTCTCCTCCTATTTTCTGGTGAACCGTTCCTTTAAGTTGGGGAGAAAGTGTTCGCTATGTTGCGATAAAAACTAAGAAATATTTTCTGCCCTGGAATTTTATGTATAATTTCCATGTATACCACAGTACATGATTTTCATTTAGCAAAAGACTTCATATTTATAATCTTCACCTGCTATATTTATATCACGCATCTTTTTATTTATATTTTAGCATGATACCAGATACAAACTAGTAACAGAAACTCTTGAACACTGCAAGCTTGCTTTAGTGTGGCTCTGTTAGAAATTCATCAGCACAGCAAAATATTAGAGACAAATACTGCAGACGCATATACTTGTAGGTCTTTGATTTCCCTTTGTCATCTAATTGTTCTAATATAAAAAAGATAAATTAAACAAAAAAGACCAAATGCCAGTGCTTGACATTTGCAATTACACTGTGGAAGGAGAAATGTGAGACAGTAATCAACTTTAAAAATATCACTACTGATAAAATGGCAGTGCAGTGGCCCTTTGTTCCGTGTTGTGGTTGTTGAGCGAGTGGCCTGGCTGGGCCGGACTGCTCTCTCCTGCCCTTGCTCCTCCAAATTAGGCGGCGGAGATTTACGAGCTACAGTGGTGCCCTTCAGTAAGAGGCTTAACAATGAAATAACTCCACCTGCAACACGGCCATTTCAGCAAGTCTCTGCTTGTTCCAAATTACATTACCGCACTTTTACAACCTCAATCAAAATAGGATCAGCCCACCAAAGTGTGATTGCCGTTCCGTACCACAGGCAGCTATAGCCCTCGTTTTTTTGTGTCGCTGATCAAAACGATTGAGCTAGACATCTATCTCCTCTGCTTCACACAGACAATGGGCTGAAGCATGCTTTAACACACAAAAGAGATTTAACAGAAATATTTCTGTAATTTGCTTTTTACTGTAATTTCTGGGCACCTTGACAAATTTAGGGCGTTCATAACAACTGGCTTAGATTTCAAACTTGGAGACTAAATTAAAAAAAAACCTTTAAACCTGCAATGGTGTGTAAAAAAATACATATAACGATATATTTATATATAATAATGAAATATTTAAGATTTGGGGGGAAAAAAATACCTTCGTTAGTTCTGAAAATCAGAGAACAAATTAAAAATACAATTTAAACCTGAAAATTAATTAGAAAGAGGAAGAAAAAAAAATCAAATGAATATTTAGATATACAGATATATTTAAAATATGCATTTAAGAAAAAAAAAAAAAAAAAAGTATCTAAGTAAAATAAGATGCATTAAAAAAATGCAACAATTTTTAATAGTGGCCTTGGACCCCACTGTATATACTGATGTGTAATGTAGCTATATCGGAACTTCTTTCATTGACAGTTTCGTTTGCACACACACACGCACACTCTTAGTGTTGGGGCAGGGGGGTATATTAGCCACTAGCTGCTCTACATGCATGCAGCAGTGACTGCAGGGACCCATGCAGGAGGAAGGGGTTGTCTGTGGCAGCACTAACTAATGCTTCCTAAGGCGCCACCTACAGTGCGTGGAGGTGAGCATGGAGGGCAAGGTGCTGGGGCGGTAGCAGTATTTTCCGGGCAAGCTGCGGGCCCGGTTCAGACCAGCCAGGCTGTGAGGGTGTGACTGTGAGGGCGGCGCCGGAAGGAGAAGACTTCCTTTACGGTTATTAACAAGAGGCACAGCAGTCGTGGAGCACTCCACAACCCGCAGCACACTGGGAAAAGTGTTGGGAACAGCCATGCTGTTGGCCAGTTTGATTGGGCGGTTTTGAAAAGTCGGTATAACTTCCTCCTTTACTGTCAAACAGTGGAAGACAAAAACAAGGAGAGATGACTTGTGAATTGGGTCAGTGACATAAGAGTGTCTAGGATAAAGAAAATAAATTAATAAATGATTTATTAAATAAATAATTTTAATTAAATTGATCTAACAAAAAAGATTGTAATGTATTAGTGTATTTAATGTATTCTTAAATGTATTAACATCTTTACACATTGAAAGCGAGTATACACATCCTTTACATTATTTTCAAAAAGGGTATTTAATATTATTCATATTAATATTATATATCTATAAAAGAACAAAAATTATTATTTTTTTTTTTTACCCATCAAGCATTTGGCAAGTCACACCACAAGACATTTTACAACCTGAATTAAACTGGACATAAAATGACCTAATTTTTAAGAGGCTCTAAATTAAAAACATCAGAAGAAATAAACATTTTTTTATAAGATTTTAAATTGCTTTATAAAAGAAATCGAAATAAAAGCACATGCCATTAGTGCTTCTAAACTAAATATATTATGATTAAAACATTGAAGCATTCATAATTTATCGGTGAACTGCATGAGAATTACATAAATATTTAAGTATGAAAATACAAGTTGACATGATTTTCATTGTTGCACCATTTATTTCCCCCTTCGATTACCCTTTACAGACAGATCCACAAATCTGTGTGCCATAAAGGCAACTGCCGCATATTTGAATAATAGACGATGACCCCTCAGTTTTATTAAACACTACTTAACCACTTGGCAAGCGCTTTAGGTGAAATGTTCAATCTGACATTTGCTTTTCCATTGCTAATAAACATTAATTAATTAGAAGCACTTTTCTTCCCTGCCTGCTCTGCGACAAGACAGAACAAAGCACGAACATACTATTCCTGATCCCCGTCACAACGAATCAGGTCACAGTGCAGGTAGGGATGTGCTCACACAAGGGAACACAGCAATCTCTTTACGTTCTGCCTCAATATACGGCAAAGCAGTGTTGAAATAACATCTAAAATGTGTGAAAATCAATACTTCACACAATACGCGAAAACATCTTAGATTAAGCTGCGAAAGGGAGCAAAATAACAACAATCTGCAGTCTGACAGACAGGAGTATGCGGTGTGTATAAGAGACCTAAAGTGTTGCACACGGGGAGTTATCAAGCTCACTGCCTGCCATCCCAGCCATAAGACTCCAGCCTAATGCTATCTACATAAAAGGCAAGAGGTTAACCAATATCTGGTGTAAGTGGAAAAGCAGTTTCCGCCCGCTCCCCAAACCTTGCTCAGAGCAATAAATAGATGGTTATTTCTGCCGTCAGCTGCCGCATAGATTTAAAGGCCGCCACAGATAACTCCTGGATTCATCTGGCCCCTGTCAAACACGAGTAGCATTATACAGAGAACATCCGCTGTGGCACTTTCACTGTGGATTTACAGTAATCCAGACGGCAACTGTCCCTTTATGAAATGCAAATCCTGTGACAAGCCACAATAGTGCATTCTTATCAAGGCCATTGTTAAATTATAGAAAATACATCTGTGAGAAAACGCATTTTAAAACTTGATTTAATTTTGCGGCTGCTCCAAATAAGTCAATTTGGCATGCAACATTTGAATCACTTGAAATTAGTTTTAATGGTTAATAAATTTAGCATAACGAGATTTAAAAAATTTTTAAAATAAAACTCTTCAGATTCAGAATTCTAACAAAACATTTAAAAATAGTAAAAAAATAAAATAAAATCATCACATCTGCCAAATATTTACACTTATACATCAGTTTACATGCGAAATGAAACTTAATAGCAATGAAACTAAAGCTCTCTCAGCATTCGTTGGAGTCTGGTTTTTCTAAAACACATTCAGCTGTGAACCGACCCCCAGAATGCCGCTGCGTTCCCATTTTCCCTGGAGTTGTAGCACCATCTGCTGTTGGCGGCGAAACAATACAGAGACGCATGCAAAACCTCACAGCATTTCTAGCTCTTCAATCATCCCTTGCAAGGACACAGAGCTCTTTATGCAACATCTGGATTTCATATGGATCCCTCTATTCAGCACCTGACCTTTCTCATGCACATGTTTTAAAGTCGAGCAGCCCCTCTGATGCATTTGACCAGAACCCAGTGCTGAGAAACTGTCATCACGGCCCACCTTCCCATCAATCCCCGGTAATCTACAGAGAGCTGAGGATGGCAGCTTTTGTGCTGTAATGCTAGTGGCGGTAAAATCAAAAGCAAAGAGCCAAAGCAGGCAGGTTGCACGAACGAATGATGGAATGAGGAAAACAGAGAAGTACACTTACGTGATCTGACATATCCGTTAAACTTATATTTGGCTGAGGGGAACGAAGAGACCGATGAGAGGATACAGAGGGGAAGAGAGAGAGAATGGGGGGTGAGACAGACAGCAGAAAGACACTACACACTCACACAAGGACAGAGAGGAAGGAAAGTCAAGTTAACAGCAGTTAAAGCAAAGAGGTTGATGAAGATAATGATATAAGCAGGAGATGATTAAACAAAGGAGATGATTGGTGGAGGACTGGATTTCAATGAAGCGATGAAAATCAAGCTGCCTGTTCAGTGTTTCCACAGCACGGATCCATTTTAAAAGTCAAATGTTGGATTCCCGTCCAAAGACCTATGACGAATATACAGCCCAAATTCCACCGACCTCACAACGATCATTATGGTATTCTGAGATCGCTTGGAGAAAAGGGAAGGCTTTGATAAGTCATAATTTTATCCTTGACACTAAATTTGATGAAAACCAGTGAAACCGATCAAACAGATGTTAGCAATCTTGAGGCTTAAGCAAATAGTTAAACAACAAATTACAGATGTTTCCCATCGCATAATTGCTTCTGTAAAAATTAAACGCTGCCGGCTGATCATTTTTGATCGGTAATTACTATCTTGTCAACTGCAGATGAACGCAAAACTGTAGGCATGGCATGCTGGAAGAATCAAGATTATTATATGCTACAAACTTGTCACAAAGCAAACAGCATTAATCATTAAAGTGAACATGAATTGATGTTTTGAACTAATGTGGTTTCTGTAATGTGGTGTATTTCCATATTAGTGAAACGATATTAGTGATATTAATATTAGCAGATCTTTTTAAACTGCCAAACATATTCCAATATTAAATCATATTTTATTATCAATATTTACCAATGACAATTTGTAGAATATTTTAAAAAGGTAAAGCGAGATTTGAGTGGACCTATTGGTAACTAATTACTGTACATACAGTTTCGTCAATCAAACAGCCTGTGCAGCCTAATAACCTGGAAAATTTGGAAAGTCATTTTAGAGAAAGATCAGGTCAATTTAAATCACCATCATGAGGCCAAACTAGTACTGTTTTTGGAATAATAAGCGCTGAATCAATTAAGACGAGGAATGCATTTTAAGCAGGTAAACAGCTACATGTACATGTTGACCAAGTCATACGTTGCACATGTATCAGGGTTGTTGCATGCAATCATAACGCATGATGTGCTTGGATGCATGTAGGCTGCTCTGTACTGCAGCCCCCATCGTTGCAAAGTCTCATCTTTCGTTCCGAGTACTGTATCTGATGCCATAAAGGTCACGTCGCAGGCCCAGGGCGGGGCGGTGACACAAGCGCTCAAGCAGGGGCCCCGCGCCGGTCCTGGCATATGTCGCTTGCGATCTGCGGGCGCAGGAAGAGTCGGCCGACTCTCTGGCTAGCATCTGTCCTACACGGCAGAGGGGATGACCGGCCCTGCTCCTGCCTGGTGGTAAGGAACTGTCAGGTTGAGTTTCATGACACACCAGCTGAGCTGGGGAAATGAAAATGCAAACATAATTTTCATGTCAGGCTGCATAAGAGCCGACGGTGCTGAGTTCCACCCTGCAAGGAGCAGACAAGATCCACTCTCTGGGCTGCACCGCCCCACCCTGCCACGCTCGTCACATCCTCGGCAAACTCCATAACCAAGAGGAGAGGAAAAAGAGAAGAGAAAACATGCCCTGGAGACTCCAAAAAGCCGCAACCCCTCTCAGAGTGCCAGGCGATTGTTGTTTACAAAACAGGCATGCCTAGGATTGCCCTGCTGGAAACTTCCTAGTGCAGGCTCATAAGTTCAAAACAGGAATTAATACCCTTTGTGATGCTTAGCACCTTGAGAGTCTTTAAAGCTCGTGTAATGAGGGGATAAGTCTCGGCAGGTGGAGCGGAGGGACTGTTATTGTCATTGTAACTTAGAGCGGAGGCAGCTAACTCACTCGTTCAGGATATTTGCTCCCTAAAGCCTGCACTTGCAGAGATAACAAACTCTTCTTAATAGTGCGCAGTGCACAGAGCTATAATGAGTGCTCCATTGCTCCCTACTCCTTGTCAACGACTCTTTGGGCTTTGACTGCAGCCAGAAGAGAGCAAGAAAGACCGTGTCGACTTCTCGCGCATCTCATTTTCATACTAATAATTCTTTGTCTGGCTTTGGCAGAAAGGAGCATTACTATCCTGAGTGATGCATGCACAGAATCAGAGCAAAAAGTGCACCGGGGCTGTTTGAGAAAGTACCCATCAGGGAACATTACTTCTTTAAGACAGAGTGCATTTACTGCCATGCGTTTCATGCATTCAGCAAAATTACTGCATCCAGGGGAGTAGTATTTATTTCAGCAATAACTTGGCAACTATAATGTGCAGGTATAAGACCGCCATATCATGCTAAGCGCAGAGATGTGGTGATATTTTATGCTTTCTGACCCATTTGGGGTGTGGGAAGACATAATCTGCAACTTAGCGGAGAGTGCTAAATTGCCAGTTTACTGTAGTTGTCAAAGTTGCAAATTTAATTGATGCTAGACGTCAGAAAATTGAGCAAAAATAAGCCCCCCAAGAATTCGAAAGAGCATCATTTTGGCTAAAATAAAATAAAATAGAAATACAAATGGAACTTGTAGCCACTGTGCCTTTTATAATTGAAGGTAATACATTACATTATCATTTTTAATTAATTTTTAGTTATTTTAGTACTTCCAGTTAATCTAAATTAAATAGAGAAATGTTGCTTTGCCAACAAGCTGAAATATGTTTTTACATTTTATTTCAGTTAACATTTTTTATAGCTATTATATATATACATATAGATAGATGGATAGATAGATAGATAGATAGATTAAATTTAATTAAATGTATGTATTGTACTTAATAAATTAAAATAATTTAGTATAATAAGAAGTCAATTTCAAGTGATAGTGCACAGAAACTTAGCAATTGCTGTTTTAATTTAAACAGGAGCAGAGGGTTCTTTGTTTGGGCAGACGTATGCCTACAGCTAAATTTGATTAAATTTTAAATGCATCTTAAATAAATTGTTTGCAACCACTTAAATTTAGTAGTATTAGTTTCAGTGTAACTAGAGACCAACTGTGGTTAGCAAATGTTCGGAACAGGGTCAATAACGTGATGACGTGATCAGACAATTTAATCGGAAAATCATTACTGACTGAGTGAAATCAAAGTCAGATGTAGGAACTCTGAATTTCTCATCATAAAGATATAGCATTAGATATGAGATGAAACCGATGAGAGAGAGTCAAAATAAAGCCACAGCTGGCATTAGCTATCAGCATTGGCGAAAATGCACTCAATTCAGAAGAAAAAAAGAACGGCAAAAAAAAAAGCAGCGAAGGATGACGCTACGTGAAGAGATCAGTAACTACGTAATGACCAGTAACTGGTATCCAGGGATATCAGCACAGATCAAAACACAAGACACAAAGTCAACCTCATCATAGGGTTTGATGCTAATCTAAGCTGAAGTGGTGAACAGTCGGAAGGCAGTTGTAGAGGAAATGTGATCGCCTGAACTGACCCCTGCTTTTATAGTAGGTCGCACCGCTGCCATTCCTAATTGACAGACGCTTTAGTATTTCACATCTGCTATGGCTTAATGAAAAGACCCCTGTTCTGCGCTGTCCTTTACACAACTAACTGCTTCAGTCATCTGACCTCATCCAATAGCCTGAGTCACCGCCATCTCAATTGAGTTCCTGTCAGGAGATCTCTTTTTAACCTTCCCATTGAGCCTGACAGTCCCACTCTGATATACAAGGCATTAAATAAAGCACATTGACTTTTTCTCCCCTGATTGCTGGCTAAGAGAAAATCATCGAGGAGGATCAGATCCTGTGGAAAGGGGGAGAGTTTGACGTGTTTTTTCAATTGCACCTAAATGTGGACTGCGCTGAAGGAAGAGGTTTTATTTCAGCCAGTGGAAATGGTGGAGGCATTAATGGCTTGCGGTTGTAAAACATGATTGTCCAAGAATAGCAGAAAAGACATTGCCAGTGTATACTTACACTCTAAGAACAGACAAATCTCACTAAAGATCCCTTTCAATCACAATCTAGCATTTGGCATGCAAATTAAACATGAGTTTAGTCATATATATAGTTTGACTGCTTTTTCATTTATTGATAAACTTCCAATTTTGCCTCAAATAAAGTCAAAAGGGATCTTAAGCAGCGAGCAGTGTTTCTAGCATTTTAAACTGGGCGAGATGGCTTTGGAGCACGTTCATAATTCAAAGACCAAAGGATTGCTGGTATCCAGTGTTTGAACCTGGGGGAAAAGAAACAGTTTAACAGCAATTTGAATTCATCTTCCTTAATGTGATCAAGGAGGTCTTCACCAACATGATAACACTCAAAACATCATAAGTGTCAATTAGCCCATGGATGTTTTGATTAAAAGCATGTCATATAGTTATTTAACAGATACATGTATACCTGCCATGTAAAAGTGTAAACACCGAAAACAGTGACTGCGAAAAGGTCACCAGCACCGCACAAGTGCTCCACTGACACAGCATGCGCCAACACAGGCCTACTGCACCTACTGCAGCACTAACACAGAGAAGCCACGTCACTTCAACTACCACCAATTCACCAAACGAAAAAGAATACTGGTGTACCAACCAATAAGCCACATATACAGATATAATGGAGGAACGACACAGACACGGCACATGAAACACAGCAAAGACACACACGCACTTACGCACACTCACAGGTCACGGACACCGAACGGCATGTGGTTTGGCGATCGAACTTACAGGCACGTAAACTGGTTGAGCAATCATGAACAGAGACAGAAGAAAGTGGGAAGGCCCTCTGAAGACTGTCCATGTTACTATGTACACTGCCTGACATGCACGAGCAGTCGCGCTCAGAGCGCCCGCAATCAAAACAACATGCCAGTTTCATTCGCTTGTAGACGGACATCTTGGCTACAGTCATGTGTTGGATGAGAGGAGAGGAAAGCAGCAGGTTAATGGCAAGGATCAAAAGAGCTGTTCAACCAGGGAAGTCTGAAGGTAACTTTTTCAAACAGGAACAAAAAGTGCAATGCCTTAGCAACAAGCTCTGACAGACTTGACCCACAAATGGACCGCTGCGCTCCCGCTTGAAATTCGCTTCTGATTCACTTTTGGTTCCGTTCACACTGCGCAAGACAAACTCGATCCGAATTTGAAGATTCGTACCAAATCGGACTTTGAAAACATCTAACAGAGGGCTTGTTTGGGCGGGATGCAGCCGTCTCATTGGGGTCAAGCCGTGCCCTAAGGCTGATCATGTCATAAAAGGTCAAAAGGTCAGATATGACAATATGATCAGGGGTTGGGGGCAAGGGACATTCAGGCAGAGAGAGGAATGGGTGAATGTGTTCAGCAGCAAAACCTCTTTGGATAACATCCTCTGTATCTAAAAGAGAGGATCACGTACCTGTATCCCATCATGCAGCAGCAGGTTATCGGCATCACAACGTGCTACAGGCTCTAACGTAGGCGCTCTATTCTGTTCGTCAAACTCTGCTCAATCAGGGATTGGTCGGGAGATTTGTGTGGTAACATGCAAATAGGCCATTATAGCCCTGATTAGAAGATGTGTTCACATGCATCGCGCATTTGATTCAAACATACAGTACGTAAAGTGATTTTTTATTTTTTTTTTCTCCCCGGTTCACAAAGGAGCTGTGGTGAGAGACTATAGCAACATTTGATTGCTGTGAATCGGACTAAAAACAGTCCTCGGTATGCATTCTCCCGGTGCCACCTCGCTAACGGACCATAATCAAGTCTGGCACCCTCAAAAGAGCAAACAATCCACAGGGAAAAGCCTGCTTTTGACTTCCATCTGAGGTTACGAGCCCGAATTAAGAGGCCAATTTCAGTTCTATGCTGGAAAGATAATACGGTAAAAGACTTGGCCTTTAGAGCCATAACCTCAGGGACTATTATTCGTATAAAACCATGCAGAACAGCTGAAATTAAGGAGAACAGGCATGCAGAGGGAGGTGACCGCGGTCGTATCTCTTGAAACGGCAGCCCGGTCGACCGTTTACGGGGCTGAAACAGATTAAGGCAATGCGAAAACATGCAGCAGCGGGGCTTCTACTTAATTTCATGCTGAAATCTGTCGCTTCAGAGTTTGAGGGTTGACATTCATCGGAGCACATAGTATGTGGTTATGTTAGTCAGTGAGACATGGAGGGCGGAAGAGACACAAGACAACATGATGATGTGAGTGACTGAACATGACTACACAGAGAGCCTAATTACTGAAGCCTCTTTAACAGGACAACCCGATTTAGCAAGAATGCTCTCAGCACCCCTAACATCTGTCCTCACCCTACAGCTTCCCATAATTCAAAGCAGGCTGCGTCGTACGTTTAAGTACTAAAGGACACTAACACATCTGCAAGATTTACAATGCAGATTATAGTCTACTTTGAGACAGCTATAGTTACGTTTAAGCCTTGCATGCTTAAAATACTTGAATCAAACACACCTCTATCTCTAAACCGATATAAAAGCAAACAACACCCTGGCTCCTTGGGGAGACCTACATAAAGAAACCTAGGTGACAAGCGAGAAGACCCTGCATTGCAGGCTGATAGCAATCTTGCTAAATAGGTTTACGAGGACCTCAGTGTTCCCATTCTGTTCCCATCTCATTTGTAGAACTACAGTGGCATCTAGTGGTCTACGTTGTGTACAGCAAAGGTCAACACCACCGTGAGCCTAACATTGAGAGATGCACCTATCAGTAAGGGCAGTGAGTAAAAAAGGGCCTGAACTACTAAAAGGAATTGAAACGTGGAACATTTCAATTCTGGCGATGGTTGTTGTGTCGTGTAGAGAGGCTGGGCAGGGGCCGGGCGGTGGAGACAAAGGGAAGGCTGTAGGCAAGAGGGAGACCAGATTGTTTTGATTGTGTTTTGGAGACGATGCTCGTTAAGCCTAAGAATTTGAAGAACTTCCCACAGAACTCTTTCCGCTCTCTGAAAATACAGCAGCATGCGAAATTGCCTCTGACAGCGAGGGGACGGATTCGAGTGGACTTAATCTCCCCCCTTGGCACTCGTGAAGTCCATGACTAATAGTAGCAAAATCAATCGGCCTGTTTGACTTTTTAGATTATCATGACATTCATTACGGGTTTCGTTGAGTTTGGGGAGGGTCAAACAACCTTTGAAACAAATCTCTGATTTCAGATTTGTGCTGTTAGTTCATCTTTGGGAGGAATTGCGTTATCGGTCATGGCCTTACTGTTCTCTCCTGTTAAAGAATGGTTTGTAAGGGTCAGGGCTGGGTCATTTTCCGGTCAGTGCCAGTTAATTGTGCTGTATTGTTTTGGGCTGAGGACAGTGGAGAGATGAGGCGTAGGAGGGATGCAGCAGCTAGACTGATACATGCAACATATATATAGATATATATATAGAACTATTATCAGAGTGAGACATTCAGGGTCTAATCTGTCCACAGGAAACCCGTTTTTACTCACAATATGTCACTACCAGTGAGAGGTTTAAATAAAGAGGCGGTATTCCAAGGCAGCAAGGAAGGAAATACATCAAGAAGTATGTCAATGATCAAAAAGAGGGAGAAATAAAAGAACACAAACTTCCATTAAAGCAATGGTAACCTCATCTTCTTTACTGTAAGGCTACTGGCATCTTCTCAGGTGATATTTGGTTTTGGGAAGGTGCATATAATCCCCCAAAAAATTGACTGGGGTGAAAATAAGAGAGTAACTTTTTAAAATAATTTTTAAAATTATTTTTTTGGGAGGGGAGCTATAAAATGTATTCAGCTATAAAAATCAATACATTTGTGTTGATTAAATTACTTTTACAATGTAAAATAATTAAATAAAAACTATTAAGCAGCACAATTTATTTTTTCATCAGCATATTAAAGTTGAATGATTTCTGAAAGATCATGTGACACTTAAAACTCCAGTAATGATGGCGAAATTTCAGCTGTGCAATTAAAACAATTCAATGCATTTAAAATAGATTCATTACAGAAAACAGCTATTTTAAATTGCAAACTAAATACACAATAGTACTATTTTAGCTGTGTTTTTGATCAAACATCTGAAACATCATATACAATTTTCAAATAATTACAAGTAACGAAAATAAATAAGAAAGGGATTGCAGTTAAAGGCAACTGTTTAAGTGTGCACATTGAAAGGTCACTGGGAATGAAGCTGAATTATTCATCTTGTGGCTAACTGGTTTGGACAAATGCTTATATAGGTCATGTAACAACAATGCATCATTCCAACATTAATGTTAATGTACGCTCTACTTAACATAAATATTGCTTCATTCCACCTTGCCAAGATTAAATGAAAACAAACATTTAGGTGTTGCTGCTTCTATATATAATTAAAAGGGTGTTAAAGGAAATACATTTCTATCAAATGATATAAATGTCTACAGGAGGCTCCCTGACAGTGGACTACACTCTGAGCTATTAATCTCTCTTCTACTTCAGTGACTTCCTGTCAGAAAGTGTTTGCACCGGGCTGAAGCAGTGGGACATGACAGTGTCGCGTCCAAACGGCACTTGCGCTGGGCGTTCTGGGTAAACAGGGTGGATATGATTGGTAAAATGATCCTGAGCCAGAAGTGTGTTTTCGGTGTGTCTGGCTAGGATGGGCCAAACTGCTCTTGCCTTTTGTTTTTCCACCTGACTAGTGTCATTACCTCCGCCTCTCTCCCACTGACACCACCATGAGCTGACAGCCTCTCTCTTCAGCCCTGCTAATCACGTCATTCCCTCTCTATATCTGTATCTCTCTCCACCATTAGCATGCTGATGACTGGCTTTCCTCAGGAGTCTCATTCTTTCACCTTGTCATTTTTATCCCTTCCATGCCTCTGGTTTGAAGCTTGTCTGCTTTAGATGAAGTCACTAGTTGCTACAGTTCATTGCGTTCAGCTTATGCCTTCGTATAGCTATTCTCAAAGTGAAAAGTGATTTTTTTGGTATGGTTTTTATAGTGATTGCAAGGTAGTGACGCGTTTTGTAGATAATTGTGGTTATAATCATGACATATTCTTTTCACACTTCAAGGGTTAGTTCCTACCAAAATGAAAACTCTGTCATTAATTACTCACGCTCATCTTATTCCAAACACGCAAGACCATTGTTCATCTTCAGAGCACAAATGAGATATTTTTGATGAAATACAAGAGCTTTCCTCTTGCCATCCTTGTGACATTAGTGGTTTAACAGTCATTTTATGGAGCTGATCGTTATTTACCTGCAAAGGAAAGCTAAGTTCATGCATCATGGTACTCTCGAATGATTTGGAGAAGAAGAATTGTTCAATAAAGTCTTTTTTTTGGTCACATTGACTATGTTTCTGGCCCCGGGAACATGTCAGCTGCCTGGTTGCCTACGCAGGGTCAGAAAGTTCTCAGATTTCCAAATATCTTTATTTGTGTTGTGAAGATGACCAAAGGTCTTATGAGTTTGGAACGACTTGAGGGACAGTTATCAATAACAGAATTTTTATTTTTGGGTGAATCTACCCCTTTAGGAAATGCAAGATTTAAGCGTGAAAATATTCCACTGACAGCTGAGCATTCCATCATTCAAAATGAAAACAAATCTGATATCACATCCTTGTAATATGTTCACACTAAATTGCAATATGTTACCTCTATTACATCCATGTGCATAATGAGTTGCAATTGCAATGAGTTGTCTCATCTCACTTCCGTCCAAGAATCTATGATTTTAATGTTCTGAAAGATGTCTATTCTGCTCATTGAGGCTACATTTATTTTATTAAAATGTTATTTGTTACTGTGGTGGCAAAGCATTTTTAGCAGCCCTTATTCCAGTCTCTAGTGTCACATGATCCTTTATCCTCCATCATTCTAATCATTAGAATATGCTGATTCATTGAACAAACATTTTTTCAGACCAGCAGCGTTAACTAGTTTTGCAACTTAATATTTTTGTAGAAATTTATATTTTTTTATTCAATGAATAGATTGTTTTTTTTGTTTTTTTCCCCCATAAAAGTCACTTTTGATGAATGTTTTTTTTTCTGAATAAAAGCATAAATTACTATATTTGAACAGTAGTGTTTCTAATCAATGATAGCAGCACATAATCAAATGAGTAGTGTGTCCCAGTTTTCCATCAAAACGTATGTGAAAATATTCTGATAACCTGCTGTTTCTGCTAAGATTGAGAAGTGCACATCTGATTTACACTTTACTATCCTGTAAGGCCATTTGAATCATTAAATTCAAGTACTGTAGTTGGAAAACAAAAAGAGGGTCTCATTTAAACTGTAAGCACTTTTTCATTTTTGTAAATAGCATGTCAATAGATAAACCCAAAAAAAATCTAACCTTTAAACATTACTTGTTTGCTGCCTTGCAAGTGTTTATTAGTTTGACCTGACATGAGCCTATTACTTTATTTACAATGTGAAACTTAAAAACAATAGGGACCCAAGAGAAATAACAATATCTGACATGTTGCACAATATAGCAGTGCCCTACAATAAGAAAAAAGTAGGCGGACACTTTCCGCTCTCAGACATGAGGTGAGGGATGGTCAGGTGTACTTACTTCTCTTGCAGCCACACTTTTTAATCCTTTTGGGATCTGTGATGTCATCATGACATGATTTGCAGTAGAAAAATGCTCTGAAGAACAGAGTAAAGAATTGAACATTCTGACTCAAGAGTGCAACTTCACATTTCAGAATGAAAAATGAAATACAAGAGTGCAAGTTATTTTGAGAGATTTGGGAGATGATTACCTTTTCACCTCTTTGGCATCACTGGCGATAAAGAATCCCAGTGTCCCCTCCTGCATCTTAACGTGATTTCCCGGGTTGATCAGAATACTGTTCAGTCAGAAAAAGAGCCAGTGTCATTAACATGAAAATCAATGTTGCACACTCAAACGCTCTAATCAAGAGGAATGGTACACGTGGTTTTGGACCTTGTTAAGAACACCGATTAGAGAACATGCATCAAATTTTGATACTGAAATTGAACTTTTGTACTCATTAAAAACTGCAGGGAAAGGGACCTACTCAAAAATACTGCTTAGGCCACTTGTTTTCACACAAATACAGTACAGTACACAACAGAATGACTTGCCCATTTTAATTCTTTTTTTTTTTTGATGATGGTCTTTGATTTTTTTTTAGGTGATGAGACAAAAGAAAGAATTAAAATTGGGGCAGAAACAGCCTAGGCGTTCTGGTGGACAGGCCTTCAGAGGTCTATTGCCACAGAAGCGCAATTTAACTCCTCCTGTAGTGCGGTGGAAAGCAAGGGAATGACCAGCCCACCAAGAGTTCAGGGTGCATCCCGGGTCTCAGGATCTGCGGCAACAGCATAACTAAGCCAACACAAGCCATGCAGTTTTACTACTGCGCAAACAAGAAAGTGGAAATCCAGAAATCGTTTCATAAAGTTTGTTACCAATACATTTCAAGCATAATAACCTAATAAGCCATCACATTACTTTTATTATTGTTGTTGTGTAACTAAATTAAAAATAAGCACTGAGACAAGAGGTTCTGCCACCAATAATCAGTATGTGTCACAGTTTTAGTTTATATTTTTATTAATCAGATTTAACTTTACTGGCTTTTACATAAAGATATGACTTACTGCCTATCATATCATCTTGCTATTTTTTATTATTATTTAAAATCACAATTTGTACCTTTTTTTATTATTATTTAAAATCACATTTTGTACTTTTTGCTGCATGGCATTATTGTAGAAAATGGTGATTTTGATGTTTGATTTTGCAACAATTTAAAAGACTTTAGTGTTTCTTTTTACTGTCAAAATGACCAAGCATTCTGAATCGAACTCAGTACAGTTGTTTTGTTTATAGCAACCTTTGCTCTGAGTTTTGGGTCTTAGCGATTGCTCGATCCCAGGCTATTGTGTACAAATACACGTCACTGTCAAACTTAAGCTAGCCCTGTCAGTGTCTTTTTGGGACTTCCCTTGGTGGGCAAGGAATTTTTCATGTTCATGAATCCAATGCCAGCTTCTGCCAGATATTTGGGAGAATCTGGTTTGTAACTGTAGAGGTTCAGCAGTGTAGACAGAGCCACTACTGAACCACTGTATCATTCCCCATTAATTAGACAGAGACAAGACGACACAACACAGCCATCAATGGTTGCCGGTTGTTAGGAATCATTAAATGAATTGAGTGGTGGCTGCAACACTTGACAAATGCCCAGCCTAAATAGAGCATCAAGGCCAGAGAGCCCAGACGAAAGGGAAAGATACATGAAAGACATCCTATTATTCCATAGACTCGAGCATCAATGGCTGTTAAAAATCCATACACTTAAATAACATTTGATACATGCAGTCTACCCAAAATCCTTTCCTCTGGGCTCATCAAATAACCCCTTCATCAGAAATGAAGGCCAAAAGAGGGGGATTTAATCCATCATAAAGCGGAAGTTGGCTGGTCAGTTAATGAAAACATCAAAAGCGTTCTGTCTTGTTCGTAATCATTGTGCTGGATTATTTGTCACTGAGCTTTACATCTGATTAAATAGCCCCCTTTGCAAGAAGCAGCACATTTGGCATGCCGTTTAGATAATGAATACATTCACTGACATATTCACACACATTGCTCCCCAAATTTGAGATTTTCACACCACTTGAGATCATCCAGAATCGTACAGAAGCCTAATGCAATGGGCCTCTCACAGACTGTTCTGCATGGTAAAATAGGCTTCCATTCACACCAAACCTCATATTATGGGAAACAAAGCAAGCATCACACCACATGACGGAGCATACAGCATGCGGTTAGCAAAGCGTTTCAACCAAAGGTACATCTAAAAGAGAGCAGGTGCAGCCACCGCACAGCGGCACGTAGATGCAAACTGTTGCAGTAACTTCTGTGCAGTTGGATTGTTGTATAGAACACCAAACTGACAGGAAGTGACCTCACTTCATAAACATCTACTCAGAGACGCACAGGCATTTTGGGACATGATGAACGTCTGTTCCAGACAAACACTGACAAACGCACTGACCATTCAGTCACACACACACACACACACTAAGAATCAACAACTCATATCACAAACTTTCGGACACACACAAAGACACACAAATACTGTGTTAGAGTGGTAATGACAGAAAAGGCAAAGATGGTTGCCATGAATTGTGTGGCCTTCACTAACCAATCTGTGTTTAGCATTTAATACTGCGTGAAGTAAAACTTGCCATATTGAGACACAACAGTTCTTAATGGACAAACACTAGTATTTCCTGATATATAATGCATGGAGTACAGCTGTTCTCCTATTAAGTGCATTGCGAAATAAGTAGAAAAAAACATCAAGTACTGTTTGCATGGAGAGCACAACGCTGAAAAAGACACGGCAGAAATGATTTGCAGCTGATGAACACTGAAAAATAATCAAAGAGGGCAAAAAAAAGGAAAGGAGAGGAAGTTGAGAACAAAAACCAGAGATGAATGAACATGGAGTGGACTGACGCTGTGTTGATGTGTGAACAGCACAGACAAAGAAACAAGTGAATCGAACAATAGCAACTACTCTCTCTGCCTGCAAAGAAGTTAGTGCATTAAGCACAAAGAGAATCACAATAAGAGAGATAGCGAGAGATTTTGGCCATTTTTGAGGGAGGTGATACAATATCCTTAAGCTTTTCTCCCACAGTTCAGTGGGAGAGGGGTGAGATAATGAAGAGGGCATACCGCTTTCTGCTTCTGCAAACAACAAGAAAACATTATAAATCAAACACAGACTGGGAAAAAAGGAGGCGAGGTGTCAGTCATCTGTATCTGCACAGTCAGGAAATAAAAAAAAAGAAGAAAAAAAAGTAGAGGGCAAAACAGTCACTTTCACCATGAAAGAATACATTTCGCATTGGTTAACGCGTCTGTCCTACAAAGGAAAAACGATGGTCTAAATCCCAAAGTGTGCTTTCCAAGTATAGACCAGCCCAGGAGACCAAATTGAGAGTTACGCTAAAAGATTATGTTGTGCCCTCTAAACGTTTTGCCATTATGTGGGGTATGGTGAAGTTATTAACCAAAGTTTAACAGCCATCCATTATAAAGTAATCAAATTATATGAACTGTATCACACAGAGTGACAGTAAAAAATAACTTTTATTTTACAGTCGTTGCGTGTTGGCACGGAGAATGCTGGATATGAGTGGCACTTTTATGTGATATTGGGGAAAAACAAGGTTCTGTGTTACTTTTTTAGCAGGCGATTCAAAAAGAGTGAAAAGGGAGAATGCTAATGCATTACTGTTCGGAATACACATCTCTCTGAGACACAAGATGGCAAAACCTGGTAGTGGTGGGCGGTATGGGCAAAATCTTATATCACTTGTTTTTAATGCGATAATGGTATGTATTAGAAACAAGAACACTATTTATGTTTTAAATGAGCGCAAGTTAAAAATAACAAGAGAATTAAATACTTAACAAAATAAATACAACTCATTTCATTAGATCATTTTAACCTAAAATTTACTGAGGAACAAAAAGGCATACTTAGTCAATGTAACTGAGTGGAATGACATGTTGTATTATGATTACAAAGATTCAAAACTATACAGCTATTATTATAAAATGGATAGTTAAGACTCAATTGACTGGATGAGCCACACTAAAGTACTAAAATGTGTCAAATAATCATTGGGATTCTGTAGAAAATCTTCCTTTCAATGATGCAACTGGAAAAAAATAAATAAATAAAATTGTACTTGTCAATATATTCATCTACTGTGAAATAAATAGTGAACACACATTTCTACTGGCCCATAATATATACTGTCATACCGCCCATCCCTATCAAAAAAAAGAAGAAAAAAAAGGGGAAGAAACATAACCAGGTCTCTGCCTGATATTTTGATGTGTGTGTTTTCAGGCCAACATTTGTTTTTAACCACACTCATTAGTACACTGTGTACACAGAAATGTATTAGTAAGAGTCACAGTGTACAGAAACATTGGAACACAGGTTGTGGATGTGGGAAGGGGTGGTGGGATTTGGCAAAGTCAAAGTTACTGAGACAGAGTACTTCATGTTATTAGTTCCAATGAGTCACTTAACAGAATGCCACAGAAGTGCTATTGATAGACGGCTCTTTACTCGGAGAGTAAACCCTCATCAATACAGCACAGTGAGTCTGAGCAGATGTCATGGCTCTTTGGCTTCACGGTGACTCTTACAGACAGTGATCCGCAACTGTGATGCTGTGAGAGTCGAGCTGAGGCAAACTTCAAACCTCCGGCGACAAGAACGTTAAATGCTGTTGTCTCAATGAAAGCGATTTTATTTGAAACCAGATTAGATTGCTTGCACAGAGATTGAATGATGAAAACCTGTCAGGCTTTTCTTACAACATAACGTCTAGCAAGTAAAAAAGGATAACTCTATTGTAGGGAAACTGTAGGACCAAAGGGGGACACAGCTGCTTTGGCCCTCTTTGGTCAGTGCATTGTGAAGGGTGTACTTGAAGACAGAAGGGCAACAAACCTGCTCTCTCTCTGCTCAGACTTGTACTCAACAGCGATCAACAACAACTTGAGCTTCACATAGCACAGCCTGAAACAGAAAACAGACAATAAGTGTCCAGGAGTTATCATTCATCAATAAAAATTCATGAGATATTGAATTGGCCTTGTTAATGTTGATTACTGCGATCAGAAAAGGCCATTAGAGTAAAATGTCATTGCTTCGATTAACATATACAATTTGTTCCAACTGGCTGTGACTGAGTCAAGCAGTCAACAGTTTCACATTCAGTGAACAAACTGTTTAAGGCTGAAAATTTATTGCATCACATCTGGTCAGGACATGTGAGGTTTGCCGTAAAATCTGAAGTATATTTAAAAAAAGGCAAGAATTTATGAGAGTCTTTATGATACTTACTACAGTGTGTTTGTGTACAGAGTAATGGCGTGCTGTAAAGCTCCCATGCCTCAGAGCATACTTACTCACAAACTGTAGGAAATGAAAGCCCCACAAAGGCACTGGACAGGTACTCTGTGTACATTTCATTGGCCACTCCTTCCAGATAATACTTCTGCCATGTGTCCTCCTCAATCTGCACAGCAAAAACAGTTGGATTCAGACACGCACAGTCATGGAGCACACCATTTAATCTGATGGAAATTGATAGATAGGAGTCAGAACGACTAAACGTTTTTTCAAAAAGCTTCAAGAAAAGAAGAGAAAAAGTAAAAGCGTATTGGTAAAAAGAGTAAGAACAAAAAGGAGCACAGGCAACCAATATAAAGATGTCCAGTTCACAAC
>JAUCMT010000024.1:371958-387806 GCA_032357475.1 Enteromius thamalakanensis | reverse complement strand
TATCTATCTATCTATCTATCTATCTATCTATCTATCTATCTATCTATCTATCTATCTATCTATCTATCTATCTACAATTTCCTATCTATCGTTCTATCTAATGTTCTATCATTTTATTGTTCTGTCGTCCATCCATCTATCCATCTATCCATCTATCCATCAGATAAGGCTGAGTTTTCAGATCTAACACGTGTGAGGCTGGAGAGAACAGGAGAGAATGAAAACATTTGCTGGGTAATGAAGCAGCATTGTGTGTGTGTGTGAATCTTTTAAACACTGGGATAAAGCAGACCGCCTCTGTTCTGTCGTGTGCCAGCCGTGTTGAGGCCAGCGTCTGCCGTGACCCCAGTTTGTAGGGTTTTTGTAGAGTGTGTGTGTGTGTGCATGTGTGTGAGTGTTGTGGGGGGGCGGGGGCTGGTAATCCTGCTTTTCAACTGGCCCGTTCCAGCCTGGGCACACACAGCCTCTGACCACTCATTATCCTAACAAGAAGGGCCATTTCACCTGCGACTGGAGGCCTTGTACGCTCCTTGTTAGTGTAATCCCTCTCTCTCTCTCTCTCTCTCTCTCTGTCTCTCTGTCACACACACTCATACACACACACACGCACATACACTCTGCCAGACCCGCTGCCATTCAGAACAAGCAGGTGGCCACTGACGCACATAATTGCTGACAATTTGAGGCAATGAATAAAAATGATCTACATTACTTCTTGCCGAATGTTGTGTGCACTTGGTGCCAAGTGAAATCTATGGAAGAGCCTCTTTAGATAGCGCAGAAAAAGGCCCTATCAAAAGCGCTGCAGAGGAAAGGAGGAGGAGCGGTAATTAATTTCTTAAAGAGTGAAAGAGAGATTTGACACATTCAGAAGACTGCCGTCTCGGGGGGTGTCAGAGAGCAACCAAGAACAACATCTTTCAAACTGTTTCCTCCAGATTGGGCCATATAGCTCTTATACAATCTGCCTTTTCTGTTTTCCACTTAACTTTAGTTTGCTTCAACTGTACTGGTTGACATAAATATGCATAATGTACACATAAGAAATAAATAAATGGCAAATTACATCTATTTTTTATCTTAGCTGTTTTTTTTGAGAACGATACAATCAAAAGTAAAAGACCATATTATTTCACATATAACATGTACAATTTTAGCAATGCCTCACACTATGCTTTAATTTGGTCACACAATAAATTTGATTATAAACGCCTCAATTATAATTATAACAATTCTCAATACAATTTCCCATCAATTTCTACAAGTTAAAAAAAACTGTATATATATATATATATATATATATATATATATATATATGTTTTACAATGTTTCACTGAAAGGTTCTATGGGAAACCAAAAACTGATCTCTCATTGCATCACTGTGAAAACTGCTTAGTAGAGTAATAATAGATGGCCATATTACCAATATATGTTCATATTCACTTATGTCTTTAATTATATGTCATCAGTATGGATTTATATTTTTAGAAAAAGCATTCAAAGATGAGCTCCATTATTTTTATAAATGAAAGTACAATTTCTGAGCAATAACCTCTTCCCATATGGGAGAAAAAAAGTAAGCCTCTTTAAAAGCACAATTGTTTCTTCAACGTGATCAAAACAAACTCAAATCTCCTGATGTTGATGCTAATAAAAAGGCCCAGTTAAACTATAGTTCTCAAAAATGTTTGCCAATATACCAAAAAATCTGTGATTTTATAATTCAAATATGGATGCCATTGTTTGTAATCATGTTATAGCTCTATTACTGTATATCAGTGTTTTCATTTATGCTAAGAAATTGCGAGGAGGAAAAAGTGACCTAAGTAAATGAAACGCAAGTGAGAAGGAGTATGAAAAATCCTCTTTTTCGAGACTGTTTTCGTTCCCAGCACATGCTATAATATTTATATCCATCAGTTCAATGCATGTTTTAGCAGCAGTTAAGGGATGATGGAGAAGTGTGATTTGAGGTTGGAGGATATTATCTCCAGTGAGCCATGATCAGATGCAGTAATGACTGAATTGAGTGTGATAATACGGCATTCACCAGGCCTAATTTCACTACCTCCAATTACAGAACAATACATAACCTCTGCATTCACAGTCAAATTACTGGAGATCAGAGAGGGTCACGGCAGCCCGTCTGAGACCGAGGGGAAGAAAGCAAACAAAAAAGCCCGGATCTCCTTCACGTCTAGTCAAACGCTGATCCAACATGTGCTCTAGTGCGTCAGTGCATGCATGTAAGCATGTTTGACCCCGGCAGACCCGTTAGTCTTTATTAACACCTGCCTAACGGAGTGCTGACGAGCCCAACCTGGCACAGACTCAACCTGTGACATCGGCAGTTAGCAGCCTCCATTTCACACATGATTAATCTGAGAGAGAGAGAGAGAGAGAGAGAGAGGGGAGGAAAGGGTGGCCCGTGTTCGGTCCGCATGGCTAAAAGGTCTTTTGAATTCCTGTGGAGAGAGCCGCGGGCAGAGTGAATGTAACCGGTTGGGGGTCACTGAGTCTTTGTGTAATTGAGGCAGTGGCAGCCTCTCTATCCTCTCCTCCTTTCAAATGGAGCGAGGGATTGTGAAGTGTGGGGAAGAGTGCTTGGAGGAGGGGTCTTTTTTTGAATGTTTTTATGAAGGGGAGGTTAAGTTGACAAGAACGGAGTGAATGTGTTCTGCTTATTTCTGCGGCACGGCGTCATAACACTCTCTACATCTTTATTGAAGCAGTAAACCATGAGAGGATGTGTGTTACAGCAGTTTTACTTCATGCGGTGACTCAAACTCACTTGATCACATTTGGTACCATCACATGCTAAACACCTAACTTGATCATTGAGATTTGGCAAGATAAACAAACATATTAATAAGCAGTATCATCAAGATGCTTTTGAATTTTCTTTTTTTATTTCGAAAGTTTTCACACCCTGTGTGGTAACATTTTATTTTACACCTATTAGTTGCTTATTAGCATGCATATTACTAGAATATTAGCCTGAATGTTATTGCTGATTCTTTATCTACATCCCTAATCCTACCAACACCTGAACTTAACAACTATTAATAAGCAGCAACTTAAAGTTTGTTATTTATTTTTTAACTATTGAGGGAAAAGTCCATATAGTCAACAAGTGTTACCTATTCTTAAATTTTACCTTCTGTTTTTATTCAATGCACTATTAATTCTCATTATTAACCAGCTACTTATTAGAAGGCGTGTTACTAATGTTAGCTGTTTACTAGTACTTAAATCCTTTATTCTGCATAATCATATTTTAAATCCTTTAATCTAATACTCCATTCATAGCAACTATTAATAAACAGAAAATTAGGAGGAATTAGGAGAATTATTATTATTACAATCCTTCTTACAATTGTGTCAAATTGAATGTTGGTCATCTTGGAGACGTGGTCACAGTTCTTCTGGATTGAGTCTGTCTCAGTTTGTTTCTTCATGTGACTCCAGACAGACTGATGATGATCAGATCAGATCTCTGTGTGGAGCACTGGCTGTTGTCAGACAATAATCTCACTGCAGTATTACATTTAATGACAAAAAATAATATTTGGAAATGAAAACTGATATTTCCAACTGACACGTTACCGCAAAAGATTTATTTATAACCATTTTTGTTGCTGAAAATATTAGTGGCCTAGGATTTTTGCACAGTACTGTATATTATATATATATCTATGAGGAAGCATGGTGATTTCACTATATTTTAACGCTGTTCACCTTGATGTCTTGCCTTAAACAGCACAAAAATTAAGGTGACAGAAAGAAAAAAGGGTGTTTTTTGAATGGGTAAGCCGTCTGAGTCGGGAAACGCTATCGGAGCCTGGAGGGCGATGGGGATGCACACACAAGGTCTAGGTTAATACAACAGTGACTGATTTAGGCCAAGGCACCATTTCTAAAATAAGAGTGATTTAGCACCTGCAAGGGCACTGGACAGCTAAAACCTCTGTCGGGGGTCTAAAAATAGCCCTTCTGTTTTAATTCCTCCCTGAGGTGCTCTCTGCATGTGCTTCTAAAAGAAGAAAACACACAAAGCAATGCCCCTGTGTTTTCTTCCTCTTAATGAAAACAGGAGGAAATGAAAGCTCTAAGCAAGGAAGACGAGAGACTAAAATTTGTTTAGGAGCTGAGGTTGATATTTGCAGCGATAGTCATGGCAGAGCGTTCAAACAATCCTCTGTTCAAGCTGGAGAAATGCACAGAGGACTAGCTAATCTTCAAAGAAGCAAGCTGAATATTTTTGAGAATTTCCATCCGGTTCTATCAAATACACACATGAAGCAAACGGCACCGCAAAGCCAGCCTCCCACATACCAACTCAATTTGCACAAAAACGAATGGCAAGATAAAGAGAGGCATGTGAATTGAAACGCCACCTCTTATCTGTTTATTGATTAAGCCCCCTCAAAAAGAGGTCATGCCGGACTGAGCTTTTAAAACTGCTTTCCTGCCCTCTGCAAGAACTCAGTGTGATTACCTCTGGAAAACACAGACCCCATCAAAGCTTTTCTTTGAGTGATAAGACCCTTTATTGCTGCAAAAATATGCACAGTCAGAGCTGGGCAAACCTCCTCTGTAGTAACCAAATAAAACGCCCATTCAATTGGTTAGCACAGTTTTGCTTAATATTATAGTGCCACAGAATAACTATAAACAGTGTGAGAAAACTCTAAAAGTAAGTAAAACTAAATCATTAAAGGTGAAGATATTCAAACCTGTTAATATTTCATCAGCTGCTGCGATGCATTATTAGAGGTGTATATGACATTGAATCCTGACACTGATTATCAGACGCAGGCATGCATCACATTCTTGAAGAACATGACCTGCCGATGTCTCTCTTTCTCCTCCTCCTCTCCTCTCCTCTCTCTAAAGAACAGGCTGCTGGTGTGTGGGAGATTTTCAAAGCGTAGGGACGCTGCACTAGAATTAAACTGGGTGGATTATTCATCCCTGCAATGCAGTGCCAGGATGTTTATTTCTGTGGCTTCTCAGTGAACAGGCCATGTATTTCCCTGGCCTTTCACAGCAGTGTCCCAAAGCTTTTTCCAGGTTAATACAGCTCGGCCTAAAAGCTGAACGTAGAAGCATCCATTCATCTAACCAGCTTCAAAAGTATCTTTCATCTTTATGACTCGCTGCATTAATAAATCATTAAACCATGTCTCTTTGCACCTTTATTAGAGCTGGGATTGAGCATTCAGTACTACTGGGCTCTGGCATTGCAATATGTAACTGCGCTAGAGCGCTGATCACCCAAAATGTCATAAGTGGGACACAAAATAAAGGCATCCCTTGAAGGAGAGCTTCCCCTGTTGTTGCCCTACATATTTCTTGCTTCATTGTTCAGCACCAAAAAAAGACTCTATGGTCTAGGGGGAAAAGTACAGACTGTTCCCATTAAAAATATGACAATGAAACTACAATGTTAAGAAGTTTTTAACAAAACTACATCCCAACACTAATATATGATGTACTTCAATTAAATGTACTAGAGCAAGAACGGTACCCCCTTGCAAAATTCACTTTCATGATGCTAGTCCAGTGTCCAATGAGGCCTTCCAGCGTTTGTTAGCCCACTGCTGGGTTTCTAGAAAGATACTGAAGGCCGCTGCTAAGATACTTGGAACTTTTCATAGGTCCAACAATATTTGTGGCACACAATGCCAAGTGTTAAAGAGGCCATCAGATGCCCGTTTTCCACTGGTTGATATGATATCTGTAACATACTTCAGTTAAAATTTCCAATGGCATTATAAAACAACACATTTCCCTTTATATGCTAATGAGCTCTGCTGTCCCCGACCCTTTCCTCCTCTTCATCAAATCAAATGATTCACGTCAACATTTCCTTTAAAAACAAACATACTCCACTGGGTGGATTTTTATCATTACAGGGTGGTTGTGTACACACACTGCCAACACACATTTTAATTTAAACATATAAAAGTTAATTTTACATCCACAGATTTCCTTGAGTATAAGAACATCTCTATAAGTTATGAGTTGCGGTATCGTTGAATTTCAACTAACAGACAAAGAGGGACAAGTTTTGTGCTAAAGTTTAAATGGATTATTCACCCAAAAAAGAAAATTCTGCCATTACTAACTCACCCTCACGTCGTTTTAAACGCATAAGAGCCTCATTCATCTTCAGAAAACAAAGCCGTATGGCCATGCACGCGTCACAAGTGACTTTGTTTACGGATGCAGTGGTACACGGCACGATTTTAAAACCTGCCGATTTCAGAGGCAATCACATTCATGAAGTTCCACGCCAAAAACACGCACTCAAAAGAAAACGAAGGGCATGGCAAAGAGTTTGGCTGAAGGGCAGAGAATGAAATCAATATTGACAGTTCCTTTTTTTTATGTATTATTACTATTTATTCTATTATTTTAAATGCTGCTCTGTATATCATACAGCGCTCGCTGTTCTTGAGTTCAGCAAGTTTGTCCTCTTTCTCAACAGTCCAAATTCTCTGTGGCATGTTCATCTTTCTTCTTCTGTGGTTTTCTTTTTTAACTTCTGATTAGATCTGTACGATTCTGGATAAAATGAGAATCACGATTTTTTTGCTAAGAATAAAGATCACGTTTCTCTCACGATTCTGAAGAAACTTTTTTTTATTTTAAAGATTTACCCCTGAAAAATAGGTTAAAATAGGTGCTGCTGAATCAAGAGCTGGTATTCTGATGTAGAACATCCATATCTCTTGACTCAAATTGATGAATTAAGTCACTATTTTGTTTTCTTTATGCACAAAAATGATTCTTGTAGCTTCATAACATTATGGTTGAACCACTGTCACATTAACACATGGGATTTCATTGATGTCCTTGCTATCTTTCTAAGCCTTGTAGTTGTGCTGAAGTCTATGCAAGGACAGAAAGCTTGTTTTTCACCAAAAACATTCCTTAAAAAAACGTTGTTTGGGGTTTAGAATGACTATCAATGTAATACTCTTGCCCCCTACAATTCTGTTATAGTAAAAAGGAAGCTTGCCGTAGCAAATTCTACTAATAATGCAGGGTCAACAGGTGCAGACATTGTGTTATACAGTAGACTCTTCTGTCAACACAGTCATGCAACAAAACACTCACTGAAGAGTCTTTTCACTCCTCAACTGCGGATCAGTTCGGCCAAAAGAAATAGTGTCCTGAAAAGTGACTCCTAACACAAAAGGAGGATTATCTAGAGAAACCACTAGAGTGAGCTGTACATCCACAGTGTTGAGTGAAGCGCCCCCCTAAAAGCCAGACATGTGCACTGAGGCGATGAAAAAAGACACCACCACCACTCCCGTCTGCAATTGCTGCTTTCACCCTTCATCAAATTTTGAGTTACCTTAGGGAGCAACCATCAGCTCAGAATCACTCAAAATGTCCCACTTCAGATGTCTACTGATGGCTTTTTTAACGGACGATTACGTTGTCTATGTGAGAGATGCATTCACTGTGCCGCTGTTCCCGGTTTACATGTGCGAGATGCCAAATCAAGAGAAAGACCTGTGGTTTATTCCAGACATTCTTGAACAGTTGTGATAATTAGCGGCGTAAATGAATCGTAAGAGTTGTCAGCAAATGATCCATTATCGAGACCATTAACGCTGGAGTCACACGGTACAGCAGGTCAAATGAGGAGCTGGCGAGGGTGAGAACCTGCGTGTCGGTTGCACACATCTCTCTGGTGAGGAGAGCAGCAGCCGAGGTTTCAGCTGCCAGAACTTCAGGCGGTAACTCTAGAGCCAAACGTGAGCACATCACAGCACCCACCACCTCTGTCACAACCTGATCGCCAAGAAAAAACGGGTGGGAAAGACACAGACCACTAACAAAACACACACAAATGAACCAGCGAATTCAAGCATTCTATGTCTAACAAAGGGGTTCTTGGATATTAATACATGAAAAGAAAAGTTAAACACATACTGTTTACAAGTGTACAAGTGGAACATTTTGAAGAAAGATTCAAGTGTTTTTGTCCATATAATAAAATTACTGGGGTCCAAAAACAACACTGGTCTTTCCTTGTATGGACAAGATTTTTTTTTGCATTGACATTTTTTCAAATATATTATTTGTGTTCCACTGAATAAAATGATACTGTTTTACCATTACAAGTTTTCATTTACCCACCTATTCCCATCTCAAAATCCCTTTAAATTCAACCATTCTGGAACATCCCAGCTGAGAAAGTGCATTGCAAAAGACTAAATAATGGCACGCACATACTAACTCCCCACTAACAAGGGGATAAGGATGATCGCTTGGATGATTTGGAAAATGACATCCCTTTATTTAACTGTAAAAATAATTATAAAAACAGCATAAGAGAATTTACAGACAGTACTGTGTATATTTTAATGGCCTTGATTTGTAAATGTATTATGTGATGTTATAAACCTCAAAATTCAACAAGTTTTTCATGCTCCACATCTCTATCCACCAAGGGGGTCCCGAAAATGACTGATCAGTTCTGAAGACCCCAGAAATACAACAGAAAAACATCCTTCCAGGTAAGTACTTAACCGCTGCACTGTTTGAGGTGTCACAGCACTGTCTGTCATGCTTTTAAGTACAGAGAACTAAATAGCTATCATTCACGTCTCGCACTGTTCAGTCTCCCTACAGAAATAATTAGAGCGATGTCCAATCCGACAACAAGTCCAGTCTAATAACAGACCCAGATCACTCGGTTAGGCTCTGCTATCTGGAATCCACCCACACTGTAATGCTAGTGAATTCAGGACATCGCTTGTCCGCAAAAAAAAAAAACCCTGACTGGGACCTCAGACAATAGATGTGACAGGACAGCTTAGACTATGCTGTCAGTCAGTTTGTGGAGGAGCCACCGCTTCACCTAAACAGTAAAGAGTAGAGGTCCTCAACTAGGGGCCACATGAATATATTTTTGGAGTCCAGTATGAAATTACCAGACTGAAAATGTCCTGATAATTGACTCACCTCCATGCATTCCAGGATGTTTATATCTTTCTTTCTTCAGTCGAATGGAAATCAATGTTATCATATAGTCGGATTCAATTGTGGCCAGTGGGTTCAAATTTCAGTTTCAAAGGGTTCTACACGATCCCAGAAAAGTATTGAGAGTTTTATCTAGAAAAACAACCGCTCATCTTAACTTCGCTATCGGTATCAGTAAAGTTCAATATTGATCGACCTCTACTTGTGACTGCAGAAAAACAGACATGAACATCTTGAATTTTAAATTCTAGAATATTATTCATATTGGTATCATATTTTTAATTGTATACAATTTATGTTTGTATCCTAGTTAACTTAAAAATAAACAAAATAGCTTTGTCATAATTATAGCCGTAATCCTGAATTAAATATAAATGGTGTTTTAGATTTTTAGAGTTTAGATGACACACTGTAGTGCTGTTTAACTCTTTCATATATCATGAAGTCAACACACTTTCAGATTTTCTGACCACAGTAAATATGCAGATCAACATGTGAAAGAACAGCTCAGGCAGAGTCAGCTGACTCATTTAAATGAAACAAATGAACCGGCAAGGTAATCAATACCAATCAAAGTAGAATAACCTTTTAAGCGGTGTTCACACACCACCGAATTTGTCTCTGTAATGTGAAGATCCTAGAATTGTGGCTGTAATATTATTGAAAGGCTGCCCGTCTGAAAAAACCTTTAGAAAATGCACCCACAGATTACTTAGATGACAATTGTAATAAAAAACAAACAAATGTAAATAAAAATGCATGCATAGAAATGCACTTATAATGTAGCAAACAATAAAGCCCACCAAAATTCCAAAACTGTATGGAATTAAATTAAAAACCGTGTCCTGCAGGAAAAACTCAACTGACCTCATCTAAATCTGTTTATCATCTGTCTCACATATGCACTCAAACGAGGAAGCCAGCTGACTCTAAGCTGTAATATGAAAACACGTATTGTAAATGAGGAGCCAGACCAGGGTTTTTTCTGAATGATGCATGAACACAGCAGCTCGCCCCTCCCTCCGCTTCCTTTACCATCCTGATCCCAGCATTATAAGGATTAAAATCTCCCATCATGCCTGGCTTCACTCCAGCATGCGCACACACAGACTGTATGTAAGACTTTATACGAGACCATACACATGCTCATTTAAGAGCTTAGCTTAGATTTAAACTGCGCGTGTTGGCTTTTTATATGCCGTGCAATGCCAACACAGAAATCTGTACCTCAGATAAGATCAGGCATGATAAGTTTTGCTTATTATACAATCACTGATGTAAAAGCATGCACAGACTGGCCATCACCTTGAGCAAAGTTCATCTTGAAAACTGTGATACCTGGTTGCCTGGGCAACGGCTAACAGCACACCTTTCTCTAGGGAGAACAGGGGAGAGAGGTGGGCAGCAGAGATGCTCTGCTAATGTAACCATGGAAACTGGCCGGCTTGGCTTTCATTGACAAAATAATCCCGTCACACCAAGGCTGAGTCTTTAAAGTCCAACATTACAGAACTAAACCTTAAATTATATAATGGTACCCTTAACCGTACCAATGAATGTGGCTTCATTAATATGGTATTATTATCTATATGGGAAAATAGTACCTTAACACTGCAGACTGCCCTGCTACCATCTGTGCCTTGTACTCCTAATGATAAACTATTGGAGGTTTATGCATCGTACAGCGACCGACCTGCGTGTTTATCAATTTTAAGATTATTTAATGCATTCTTCAAGCTTCAACCTGCAAAATTATTATAATAATGCAAATAAATCAACAAAGTCAAACAATTTCTTTAATGTTTGGAAAATTTACAAACCAATGTTATTGCCAACTTAACAAGCTCATTATTAAAGCTAAACCTAAATCTGCAACCCTGATACATACTGTTTTATTATTTAAATTCTTTTACAAGAAAATATTTTACTGCTAGAAAATCTTTAAACCTTTTAAATCTTTACTGCTAGAAAGAAACACAAAAATACATTTTAGATTATCTTAAAATAGCAAATTTCAGTAATAAGAATACATTTCAAACTTCACATAAATAAGTATAAAATAAAAGATTTCTTGTCATTTTCTACATTTTGACCCTGCCTTCCTTATTATATCCCTATTATAGATATCCCTGTTTTATGCCATTCATAGAAAAAGTCTTTATAGTGAAAAGAGGCGAAGGAAATAACTTTCTTAGATCTCATTATTACCCATCTGTGTTTAAGGCCTTTGACACATGTGACAATGAATAATTCAAGCCAGAGTTGTTGTACTCACTCTGAAGAATCTATGAAGTATATTCCCAGAGCTCCGATGCTGAGTGCAAAGACCAACACCACCTGGAGGGGGAAAAAGACGGAAAAGAGAGAAAGGGGAAAGGATATCATTAGTGAAGGTCCACTGAGAACAGTACCACTTACAGAGAACAGTTTAATCCTGGAGCTGTTCAACAACGAGCACAACTCATTTCCACCCATGCTACATGTGCAGATGAGACATAAAACAACGGTTAGTGATCTCACCAAATCAGACTGTGTTTCCAAACCTAGTGGGCTGTCAATCTAAGCACTGTTTATGGGCATTTTGGGTGCATTTGAACTCTCTGACATGCATGTGAAGCCGTCTAGGTAAGGCAGCAGCTCACTAGGGTTAGAGATGCAGCTCCAGTCTGAGCTCTCAGACATAAGAATTTTATTTAAGTGAGAAAACCTTTGAGAGACACTTCTTTATAAACAACCAGGATTATTTATGCATTTATAGATGCATATTAAGTATAAATAAAATCACAGTGCACTTTTTTTCCTTTTAGGTACGGTATATGATTTTATGCATTTGCATGATAGTTGTGAGTCCAAGACAAAGTTTGGTTGTGTATTATGTTTTAAAATTGTTTGAAATGTTGTGTGGTGTTATGATTTTTGATGATTTCCCATTGTACCATAAAGTATACATTAACCATAAACATATCAGAAGTATTTAGTAACAGTAGTTTCTGAATACGAACACACTCAATATGAAACAATATTGTTTCATTTTTAAATCTATATGGTCGTTAAAAAGTATGGAGGTCGGTAGGATTTTTAAAATGTTTTTGAAAGAAGTCCTTATGCTCACCAAGACTGAACTTATTTGCTCAAAATATGAAATAGTAATACAATTTAAAATAACTGTTTTCTATTTAAATACATTTCACAAAGTAATCAATTCCAGAGATGCAAAGCTAAATTTGCAACATTATTACTCCAGTGGTCAGTGTCACGTGACTCTTCAGAAATCATATGCTGATTTGTTGCTGGAGCAACTATTACTATTAACTGACTTCTACATTTTAAACGGTAGTACATGTTTTTACTTTACAAAGGAAATGCGTGTATATGTCTGTGAAAAACACGTTAACAATTACAGTTGACACTGAATAATGAGAAGCCCCTGCACAAGTTCCCCGGCTCAGTGGAGCGTAGGGCACAAGAGAGGGGTGTGGGGACCACAAAGCTCCAGAGGTCAAATCATTTGATCTTTTCTGGGACGCAGCATGTGAGATACACACTATCCCCATATCAGGTGAAAGTGAGACAACTGCTATCGAATGGCTGCTATGTTATGGTGCGTGGTGGAGTAGTACACATGCATATACACCCAGCAAGTGCGCTGACCAGTGTTAACCACACAGCTTCCCAAACTAGTGGGAAAGAGCGAAGCACAAAGAAAACAAGCGAAAATGTGTCATGCACAAAAAAAATCAGAAGTCTTCGAACCCTGCATTACCTCCTTAAAAAAACAACCGTACAATTCTACAGAATAATATACTATAGCCGCTTTATAAAATCATATAATAATATTCACTGCCATCTCTGATTGAGGAAAACACATTTACTATAAATATAGATTAAACATCGCATTTTGTGTGGCAGCTAGATTGGTTATTATTTTTATTTGAATAGCAGACTTATGGTGTTCTTGATCATTTATCAAAAAAATGGCTTTTCTAAAAATGATCTATGACACGCATACATATGTCTGATATACAGCATCCGAACTGCAGACCACAGAAAATGCAAATGCACAACCCTTGTGATTAAAGAGCAGAGATGCCTTGCCTGTCTTTTCCAGTAAGTAGATTTTTGGCAGACTACCATATTAGTTTTAAAATCCCTGCGCAGCGAAAAGGGGAGGAAAAAATGCAATATGAGATTTATAATGCTGTTTCTTATTGAGTCGACTAAATGAGGTCGCTTCTCAAACAACTTCTTGTTTCAGATCTCTAATCTCCACACTAGCTTCTTTACTAACAATGAACCGTCTAGCAGTGTGCACCACCATCATGCAATATAAACTGACTCTTACTTTACTGAATGTAGTTAAAATCTTATTATAAAATAGACAGCTTTTATGTTGGCTTCTGACTGGTCAATAGAACATTCCAAGAGTGCAGAACACTTTATGACTTGAAACTCATTTACTGTATCACTGTACAACACCGATAGGATAACATAAGACAGCAACCATTCCTAAAATTAGGCACCTGAGGCTTGTAACTTTATTTAAGCGGCAAGGGTGTGTTTTATTGGTGATACAGTCAATAAAGCAGTCGCGATCAAATCTGTCCTGAAAAGCATGTGAAAGAACACTCTAGGCACTCTGAAGCTGGAAATGGAACACATCCTGTCACTGGCCTTGGTTAAGTTTCGAGGTGAATGGAAAAGTCTTTTTGAATGGTATTAGGTGATTGGAGCTTCTTGACCCTTAAGGTTAAAAGGGCTGTTGGCCAGAGAGTGGACATCTCAAACATTAAAGACTGGAAACTGCAGCTGCCAGACAGGCTGTTTGTGTATCCAACAGTGGAGAACTATACTGGCTCACCTCGAGAGGTCAAAGGCAGGGGTCTATTTGAGAAGTAATTCTACACACAGACGAGTTCTGCTCGAGCGATTAGCTTTTTTTCAGTATTATTGAATGATTCATTGTGTGCTTGTGCACAAAATAATTGAGCCACAGATCATGTTACATTATAGTTTTTACGACAAATTAAATTTGCTGTCATAACGGTACATAATAGTGAAATCCAAAACTCTTAAACTTTTAAAGCCCTTTCCTGTTAAATTTAATATTAATTTTAATGTACAACATGGCTAAATATAATTAAGATCTAAGGTATAAAAATAATACAATATTTATAAAACAAATCTTTATTAAAACATTATCTAAAAAATGCCATCCTTAGACATGAAGACAGAAACTAATGTATGTTTTTTGTTGTTGCTTTTTAAAATAATTTTGTATCTTATATTTTACTGTTATGGATATATGGATATTCAAAATCAACTTAAAAATAGATATATATTTTGGTTTTTAAAAAGCTCACCTGATCTTGCAAAAATGTTCAAAATTTGGTTAGTAAGGTTATTTATGCATTTTTTCTCTCTCATAAAATCAATTAAATTAAAATAGTAATAAATACATGAATGAGAACTGAATTCTTGCAGAATAGCTAAACCCATAAAACTGTCAACACTAAATACATCAACACTGTAGATAAATACATATCATTTCTTAATGAAAAAAACTCCAGGTCCCGGTGAGGTGCTACAGCATTTGTTCACATGATGTAGTCTTCAGCTATAAACTTAAAGCAGTTGGTGAGCCATTCTGTCTCTGTGACCACCAACAATACTCTTACTGCTTTACACGGGCATTCTTTTGAAGTTCATGAAGCAGTTGGCTTAGCTTAACATTACCCTGTCAAAGCAAAATACAAAACCTCTCGTAGAAGCCGGATCACTGCATCCATTATTGATGACTGGAGGCTGATTATTTTCATGAAGCCTGTATTTGGACTGATATCCCACATTGTCTAGTGAGAAAACACCTTGATGCATTTTTAATTGGAGCTCTTTGTCTGGGTGATAGCGAGTTCCAGTGCGTAGCAGCTGCAGGAAGAGGAGCTGTGCGGCTCAAGATAAGCAGAGACCGTAGAAAGCAAGAGATACTAGACGCTCAAACATCATTCAGCAAAGCTGCTTTTGATCAAAGATGCTGGTAGAGCATGTTAATGCAGTTTTGATACTGGATTTCTCTTATTTGACTTTATAGTTGTCTTCTTCCACAAGAGGGCACAGTGTGCTTGTTCTGTAGGTGACCTAAACCAGAGTCCTTACAGCAGGTTGGTGACATGGACACTGAAGATCTTTAAACATGAAAAAGGAAACGGAAATGTACAACAAATAACAGAAAAATCCCTTGTTTTGACAAAAGGCCATTTTGAACGCATAAATTTACAGAATTCAGATATTGTGTTAAATAAACCCACGGAAGACAAACATTCACTTCCTTGAAGCTGAATATTGAGGCTGTTTGCTGAAAAGCTGAGCTTTTGAGCACTCCCGATGATCTGAGACGATAAGAGGCCTCGTCTTTAAACTGACCCAGTTATTCATCTGGAAACATTGGTGCCAGCACTGCGCTCGTCTCTCGCACAAGCTCACTGCAAAGCCATTACTGCAATTACAGCACTGGAGGAGCAAAGGATTCACAAATACATACAAACACATCAATGGGATTCTGGGATATAGAGGATTTTACTGCTGTTCCTAAAGAGATGACAGAGAATTTGTTCTTGAGTGCAAAGGGATGAGTGGTGCATAAGGATGGCTTTTTCATCACACATGCCAAGTTCTTAGAAATTTACATTGAACGTTACATTTTCAAGTCTTCACAATGAAAAACAGGATTTTTGAAAATTATTAAAAATCTGTTTTTGCAAATGAACTGTACATATTTTATATATGTATAAATCTAAATATATATATATATATATATATATATATATATATATATATATATCTAT
>JAUCMT010000024.1:352514-362569 GCA_032357475.1 Enteromius thamalakanensis | reverse complement strand
GGGAGACACCGCTCAGCAGTATTTTGAAAGTGATTGCAGTACCGGTTTTGGCCATTTCTTACCTAATGCTCCTTTAAGTCCAGTCTGGCTATGAATGACTAGGTCAAAGGTAATGTAGAACTATACCAAATGTGCAATTTATACTACTGGCAGTGACCTTTAATGACTTCAATGCAGTCAGCTGTTAAGATAAGATTGAAAGGGTTTAGTAAAGCTCCTCACCCCCTACAAAGCAGCAAGAGGTGTATCCTGTCACTCTTCATCTGAAAAATGAGACAGAAATGATGAAATGTCTGGAGACAGAACAGTGACACCATTCTTTAACTAATTAATTTCAGGTTTCCTGTGATCTTTTCCTGGTTAATGACAGGTTGCAGCATACATGAAGACCCCTACAGCTGTGACTAAATATTATTTGCACACAGCACAGAGCATGGTGGATAAATACAGTTTACAGCCTATGAATTGTGTGTGTCAGCAGCATAGCAGAGAAATTGGACTGAATAATTTCCTAACATCCACTGTTTCTAACTCTGTTCCAAGGTTACTCACAGCAGAACAGTGGCAGGCAGCCATTAAATACAAAGCTTGTATTTGAAATTTCATTAATAACCCACACACCACGCTTTAGGTACCACACTGCAGTTTTATTAAATTAGAGCTGACACATACCTTACGCATGATGATGTCTTTTGAGATTTTCAGAACTATTCAGTAATGATTTTTTTTCAGAGAGGTAATGTTGCAGCAAACAAGTTGATTTGTTCTGAGTAACGGATGAGTCAGTTTCATTCTGATTAACAACCTGCCCATTGAGCCAAATAATAAACGCACCTAAATGAATACATTCAAAGATGGAGTCCTTTACTTGTACTGAATACTGTACTTGTAAACCAATTTTGAAATAAAATAAATAAAATAGAATAAAATAAAAATGTATTACAATCGGTCATTTAAAGGTGCTCTATGTGATCTTGCAAAACACTAGAGGTACACGACGTACATTAAAGCAAAAACAAACTTCGGCCAACCAATCTGCAAGAAGATGTGGGGTTTAATGTGCATTAAACACTACCTCTTCTTGCTGATTGTTTGGCCAAAGTTTGTTTTTGTTGTGGTGCCCAAAGTGTTTCTTTCGGTATTGCAGCCTCTGTGTTGTCTTTCAAGAGCGCGTTTTTTCCCAATGTATTCAGAGTGGAAAAGGGAGATATATACGGTTATAAGATCAAAGGGTGAGATATACGGTTTAAGATAAAAATCAAACAGAGCTAAAAATCCTGCAACATCGCATAGAGCACCTTTAATACAAGAAATAAAAAGCTAGATTTAAAAAAAAAAAAATGAAAAAAGATACACTTTGTAATACTTTGTGCAGCTTGTTTTGCATTGATTGTACAACACTGGGAAAAAAAACCACACTGAATGTGTGTGTAATACAAAATGACATCTGAAATAATCATATATATCATATATACATGTGTGTGTGTGTGTGTGTGAGAGAGAGAACTTTCTTCCAGTATTACCTCACAAAAAATTTTGTCCAGAGTGTCCATGACCTCATGGATTTATGAAAGTATGTTTTTTTTGCACAGTAACGCCACACAATAAGCTCTGCATCAAATTGAAAATCCTGAATAGCTTCATCCACGCCTGAGGTAAACGTTCAAATTGCAGCACTGAGCTAAAACCCCAGGTGACGATGGGCTTTTACGATTCTAATATCACAGACAAGATTTGTACAAGCCGTTACAGCCTCCGGGGGGAAAAACAAGAGGCATAAAAGTGCTAGACACAATCATATCGCAGGGCCTTGCATCTACAGTTACTTCCTATGGGAAGACTAACCAAGATTGACAAATCAAACAGGGAGCAGCGTGCTGTCTAAAGAATCAGCCCAACAAAAGCCATCAGAGTGAGCAATCTCCACATCTGTCTCCAGCCTCTGTTTACTCAGATTCAACAGTAAAGTTATGACTGTAATCCTCCCCTACCGCGCATATCACTATATCTGAGCAAACAATCTGCCACTGAGCGGCTGACAACAAATCAAAACACAAATCTACAGAGCGATTCACGATGACAGACCACTCCTTACGGCAAATACAAATATACAGGATATATTATATATACTGGATTATTTAGATTTTGGTTACATTTTACAAAAACTTCCATTTCAATTTCAAACTTTTTCTTCAAACTAAAACAGCACAACCATTACAAACTTTTATGGTTAGCATAATGTGTTCTGTTACATACTATTTCTATTTAATCCACGATAACATTGACGTATACTTGGGCTGCACGATAACAGAAAAAATGATTATCACGATTATTTTGCACAAATTTTTTTATCACGATTAATAATGGACTTTTATTCACTCGTGTATTCTTATTGCACTTTACAGCCACAAATCAGGAAAAATAAACAAACCATACATGTTTAGAGTGGAGAGTTTTTCTTAGCTGTGGTAAATGAATAAATTAAACTGCCTCTTTTACATCAACTTGTAACTAACGATTGCACTTCTGCACCTTCCTCACGTTGCTCCGCCATCATATGTTTGTAGGTCTGCACGATAATCATTGCGCATCTTATCAGAAAAGCCGGTTCTGTAATCAGCGGTGAATGTAAGATCACACACCTGATGGAATTTACCGCTGATTACAGGCTTTATTATCTACTGCTTCATAAAGCCCTTGCAATCTAGACGCAGTAACGTCATAGTGACGCAGTCCTATCCATAAACTCCGCCCATAAAAACAGTTTGGTCCTTTATTCTGTAAAATTGCGACGATATTTATTAACTGATCGTGGGTCATAAATATCGTTATCGTGATTAAAATACGATTAAATATGCAGCCCTAATGTATACTGTATATTATTTAGTATGTAGTACGCCAATTCATTTTCAAACATGCCTATCCAAAAACCTCTTCCTTTAAAAAATAAATAAATAAAAAAATCTTTGGACAAGGCTCTTTGAAGAACTGTTTTAGCATGCAACTGACTCACTCTCAAGGCCAACCAAACTGTCAGCAAATAAAGTGAAGTAAACCAGCCCTGACATTTGATAAAGCATTAGTCTACCTACGTCTTCCTTTTCATAAACAAGAAGCCAAAGCCTCTGTCAGAAGAATGGATGCATCCCCAGCTCATCAGAGAGTCTGATCACACATACACACTTAATCACATCTGAATCATTCAATATAAATGCAGTGTTATCTCCTTCCAATGCCACATGCTTAATGCGATTCAGAATATTGTTTGAATCATGACAGTTCTTTCTTTTTAATGGTGGAGCTCTCCTTTTAATATATTATGCATTATACGGAAAAAAGGATAGAGATTTTTTTTTGCTTCAGGCACATATAGTACACACTTGGTCTTCCTCACCCACTCCAGTAAAGCAGCCCACTTCAACAGCCAAAGGCAAAACACCAGTTTTTCCAATTATTTAGCATCAGCTAGAAAGAGGCCACATAGGAGTTTTTACTTTTTCCACAGCAGCGTTTGATCTGTACATAAATAGGTTTTTAATGCATCCATGAATTTGTGCTTCTTTTTACTTTGTAGTGGCATAAGTCGGTCACCCATCTGCTTTCCAGTAGATATTCCTTCTTTTAAAGTGACTTTAGTACACTAACTGTAAAGATAGACAGGCTTAGATAAAGAAAAACATTGGGTTAAGTGCCATGTTCAGAGCTATAAGGATAATTGTCCTCATATCTTCTGTGTAGGGCTCGGTGATATATATCGTACGATAAATGATGCGCATCTCATCAGTAAAGCCAAATCTCCATCAGCTGTTTTTAGAAGGAATGCCAGCTTATTCGTAGATCAGGGAGAAGCTGTGCGTTGAGTTTCGCAGGTGATTCAACGCGCAGCTTCTCAGCGATCTACGGCTCTGTGCAGATTGCAATTCTGCAGATTGATCAACCTCTACATAAACACACTGAAGAGTTGCTGGTCCAAAGCACATATCTGCTTTGATTCATCATGAGTCTCAAGCAGAAACTCTGGTAAAGCTATGAAAGACTTGAGCGATTTCCATTGGAACAAATCCTCTGTGGTGATCTGGTGGGGTTACACCCTGCTGAAGTGTGTTAACAGATTGAAATGCCAACCAGGCAGTGAATTAGACGCACTCCAGGGCATTCTGGGAGGTGAACTGAGCAAGCATATATTTCAATGCCATTTCACATCGAAGTCAATAATAATAATCCCATCTAGTGAACACCACCTACTCCCCATCAGATTTGTTGCATTTGAGCGTGGATCTTTGCCTTGCGCAGACTGCCTTATGACATCATGGCAAATATGTGGTTGTGGAAGGTGATGAGCAGCCAATCTCTGCTAATCTAGAAACAGAACCTTAGCAAAAGTAAACGGATCTTAAGCAAAGCTAGCTGCTGACTGCACTGATAAGCAATTAAGTGTGTAAACGTGACACTGGCGACAACTGCATATCCTATGTGAACCTGAGTCCAAGACCCTCAATCACGCATCATAGAGCAAAGGCTATGCTATGAAGATGACAAGCTTCTCTCTGGACAAACACTGTATGTGAAGAACACCACAGAAAGCTTTGCAGAAATTTTTTACATTGCATTTTTAATAAATATTTTCACTTATTTTATATTGCATTCAGCAACTGATGAGTGCATTTTTCTCAAATCTATTAAACACATCAGACTGAGTATAAATTATTTTTTGAAGTAAAAATAAATATCATTACAGCATGCATCACAAGAAAATCCTATTTCAGTCTTTCTACTTAATGTCATGTTTAATTTAGCGTTACTTGCCTTTTATTTCTTATTTGTGTGATTTACTATTCATTTCTGGGTGAAAACACAATTTTTTCATTGTAGTAACTAAATCTATTTTCCTTCAGATCTTCCCTGTAAGTAAGTTCAAGCTGCTTCTTGCGGCTTTAAAAAAAAACAAACAAACAATATAACTAAGAACTGGCTAAAGAAATTTAGAGCTAGTTTCCCGGATAGGAATTAGATTATACCAGGACTAGACCTTTGCTAATTTAGGACTTTTAAGAATTTTTAGAGACGTGTCTAACAAAAATGCATCATCGGTAAGCATTTTAAGACAAAACAATGAAATAATGTGTTTTAAGATATCTCAGTGCAAGCCTTTTCCAGTTTAGACAGCTCTTAACATTTATTTTAATCTAGGACTAGTCTTAAACCCTGTTCGTGAAACCGGCCCTTAATGTTTAAACAGAGGGTTCATATTACTGTATAAATATTGGTAATGGAAGAACTTAAGTATAAGTTGAAGATGAAAAAAGTCCTTTCAGAATAGACTGGGAAAAATGGTTATTATGTATAGAATATAAAAACATCCTCTGCTGAAATGGTAACCGGATCTGCTTGGCTTTGTTGTTGTTATGTCTAGTAGAATTTTATTGCATTATTATTATTATTATTATTATTATTATTAATAATAATAATATATTGTATTTTTTTCTCTCTTTTTTCTGAGTTGGTTCATATATGCATGTATATAAATGTATATATGGGGGTGTTTTTTTATTTTAATTGAACTTACTGAGATGTCTGTATATGACTGTAGCAGCATAAATCAAATATGTATGTTTAATACCTCTCCTTATTACTTTATTTTTATATGCACTGATAATTGTGTAGATTAATCAAAATAAAAATAAAACTACAGTCTGAATGTTAAAGGGTTCTGTTACATTTTAAAACCACGTTCTGTTGAGAAGTTCCTGAAATTCAGTATTGGACTTTGGTATGACTAAGCTTTGGAGGTGCCATGTGAAATTAAGTAAAATACAACATAAAAGCAAAAAAAAAAAAAATTAGTAGAAAAGATTTGACTGAGAAATGTCATCATGAACTATATTTCTTTGCATTTAATGCTGGAACTTGAGCCTGATATCTTTCTTCTAAAAGTCTGAAAAGAACTGAAATCTCCCACCCACTGCCTCTGACTCAACCTGCCTTAATCTAGCAAAGTCTGCCGGTGAAAAGAGGCACCTATGTGTGTGTGTGGTACATTCACACTGACAGTTGATATATAATCCCCTCATAGAACTCAAATAAAAACATTTTCAGCACTTTCTATGCACAGAATTTATTTAAAATGGTAAAATATGTTAAAAAGTAATTTAAGCAGATTACATTATTCAACAAATAGTTAAAGGACTGAATAATAAACATAAAAGAGACATGTAGAAAATTGTGAATGACCACCATTCCAAATTCTACATGGAATTCTGCAGACGAAAATTCTGTATGGACCTAGCTATGACTCCAACAGCCTGAAGAAAAGAGCTGAAACATTATAGCACCAAACAATCTGTATTCAAAAACATAAGACAAATAAGCACTCAGATTGGAAGAAGGCTGAAATTTGAGGTTCACTCACTACAAATAGAAACATGAAAGATGAGAGAGCACAGTCTGAGACATCATCTGAGACCGTTTAAATATGAGATGCTGACATCTAAATCGAATCATTAAAGATAAAACAAAGCAGAATGCTAGAGTCTGAAAACTGAGGGCAAGGTTCCGGTCCTAGATGCCTGTCTGTGGGCTTTCTGACATCTTTCTGTCTCTATGGATCGATGAGTTCATGTTGAGCTCAGACCCTTCTGCGTCAGTAAGCAGTCTGTGAGTCAGCCACATCCATTTATGCTCTTATGAACTCACAGACACACAGTAAACACACTCGTACAACAACACACTACAGGTACATGCCACCTGTCAATCAGAAGTGAAATTGCATCACTGCGTGGCACAACACATACTCCGGCTGAACACGTTGACCAGTAATCTCGCTTGTTTGAATCAAAATGTCATAACTGGATTTTCCAGTGAAAACGTTTCTCTGGTGACGTATAGAAGACTTCTCCATGTTGAGTTCACTTAAACACTATGGGGCAGTTTCCCAAACAGGGTTTAAGACTAGTCCTAGATTAAATTAAATGTTAAGAGCTGTCTAAACTGGAAAAAGCTTGCACTGAGATATCTTAAAATACATCATTCTCATTGTTTGGTCTTAAAAAGCTCACAGATAATGCATTTTTGTAAGACATGTTTCTATAAATTCTTATCCCCCAGTTTCACAGACAAGGCTTAAGCTAGTCTCAGACTAAATTGCATGTTTGAGGCGTCTCAGATGAAAATATCTTGCTCTGACCTATCTTAAAACATGTCAGTGTCATTGTTCTGTGTTAAGATGCACACCTGTAATATTTTTTTTATAAAGCATTTTTGTAAAAGTTGCTTCCAACATGTCAAGTGACCAATAATGATTCAGATGTGAAGATTTTTAGTGAATAATGACTTAACTTTTGATAATAATGTCAGAAGACATTAAGGCCCAATCTCAATTCTATTTTCTACCTCTTTGCCTCCCCCTCGCCCCATCCATTAAAGTGGAAAGGGGAAGGGTTAAATATTTTCCCCTAAGAAATGGGACACCACTACTACACTGTTATACGTCAACATCCATTGTCACTAGCTCCTAACGTTACGTCAGAGGACATGCGCCGATGTAAGCACTGTTCATTTAAACAAAACAATGCGTTACCGGGTATATGACATAAAAATATATTTCCTAATATTGTGCAATCGGTGCTATCCACTAGCAAACTTTAGCCATTTTTTTTTTTGCAAAAGTTACTTTACAGAACATCACCGTACACAAACACAAGACTGATGGTAATACACATATAGTCAAAAATTGTCATAAAAATCCATATAAACTATTTGAAGTCAACTTTAAATACATAAATACTACCGTGTTATGATGGGTTTGCTGCCTAGAGAAATGCCATCCAAAATGACCATTAATTCAGGCTTATTTGACATATCAAATTATTATTAATAAATGAAATGACCTTTAAACCATGAAAAATCATGTCTGCTTCATTGCAATGCCTACAGGATATTGCACAGTCACTATATATATTCACGGGTCAACTGCATTGAATCCATAGAGTCTAGGGCTAAATTTAATAGACAGCAACAACAGTCATGTAATTCATGGCCCTGGACATCTTAGCCAAGCATTAATAACATTTTGAATATGAAAAATCATTATTTCTGTCTTCAGCCAAGAGTCTGAAAGGCTTGTCTTAATTATCTAATAGCCAAGGTTTCTT
Source organism: Enteromius thamalakanensis (assembly GCA_032357475.1). NCBI lineage: Eukaryota > Metazoa > Chordata > Actinopteri > Cypriniformes > Cyprinidae > Enteromius > Enteromius thamalakanensis. The sequence continues at coordinate 354,419 of JAUCMT010000024.1, read as the reverse complement.
TTCACATGGAAAACCTGGAACACTGTAATTAGCTAAGTGGTCTTGAATAACCACAGAATAAACAATAAAGGGCACGCTGTCGGTTTGACTTAACAGTCTCTTAAACCAGTAGGGTTATAAAAGTCAAATCAGCCACTGACTCCAAGATAAAAGACTTTTTAAACAGAAGGATTAACTTTTGCCCAAATAGACTTCTGAAAATAGACACAGGCTCTTTGATATGAGATGCAAGCAGCACCAAATCTATTTTGTGAGTAAAAACTATTGATTGATTCCCAAAACATTACTTTACGAATAGGGGGTTAAATGTCAGACAGACCAGTTTGCTGTCTCCTATTTGACATCAGCACATGTGTATTTATGTGTGTGTGTGTGTTATGGGGCTGCGGCTGGGTGGCCCAGAGATGTGCGTCTTATCTTCTGACCTTTCAAAGGATCAAGTGGAAAAGAGGCTAAACTATTCCAGTATGGCTGCCACACGCTTCAGCTCTGTTCAGAAGGGTGTCTATTGATTTGAGGAATAAATGGTAGAAAATGAGTCACAGCTTCATAATTACAACAGCTCATAATGAGAGTGGCATGAAAATCATTAATATGTACAAATTGAGACAAAAAGCGATTCTTAAGTTAGCCAACTGAAACAAATGGATATTACTAATACCAGTACAAGCAACACAGGAGACTGAGTTACAGGAAACCATATCTCTGCCTACATACAAACCCATATGATAAGTACATACCTTTAATGTGTGACTATATAAACTGATGGATTAGTGGGTTGATGGATGGATAATGACTGACAGGGTTATATCATATGAAGTTGTTTGTGAGCCTGTACTACTACAGTACTTCCTCTCACATGAATTGCTTTGAACTGACACTACACTCCAGAGTCTCAAACCGTTCCAAATCCCATCCTGCCTGCTTTCATCCTGCAGTAATCCACAGCGGACGTGTCGCTACTCCAGTGTCCACAGATATATTACCAGGCATCATGCTCTCATGGACTAAAAGCAGTTAGTATTTCCTGTGCTAGAGAGACTGGAGTATTGTATATATTAGTAATATATTATAACACATTATAGGTTTTTTTATGTCAAAATATAGCATAACATAACACTTACTGTAGTGCTACAGCGGTACCCAAGCCTCAAAATACTCCCAGAGTAGATTCTTCAATATATTAGCATAAGCTAAATATAGTAATACATATATAGTATAGTAAATATAGTAATATATTTTTTAATATCACTCTTGGGTAGTTCAACTTTATCATGAATTGTGCATGTACAGAAGGCTGGGTGCACTTTAACATTTGCATAATTGAGAATAATTTTGCCTGCTTGTGTAGTATACAAACACAATGTGATAAAATGAAAAAAGCACAGAGGAGAATTTAAAAAAAAACTTCTTTAGATACTGAATGAGGAGCACATTAAAAAATACAAATACATAGGTAATGTAAAAAGCTGTAAATAAAACAGATTGTTGGAATACATTTTACAAAACATTTTACTAATCATTCTACTTTAAAATTATGTGTTTAATTCAACGTGTTGCTTGTTGTTTAGTTAGTTAGGAAATTTACTATAAACCTTTGAGTAAAAACACTTTCCAGGTAAATTTTACTCCAAATCTGTTACACTGTAGATAGTTCCTATTTTTACTTTGTTTATGTTTATACTTATTTATATATCTATTTATATTATTTGACCTGAGAACAGTAAGTAGTTAGTTTTTTCATATGGATTTTTAGTATAACATTGACTAATAAGTGAATACATAAGATTAAGCAACAAAATATTGTTGTTGTTTTTTTGTTCAACCCAGTCCAACAGACCAGTGCAATATTGCCATTAAGTGTAGCAATAGGATATTTAGAAATATAGTAGCCTACATTTCAGA
>JAUCMT010000024.1:335869-347134 GCA_032357475.1 Enteromius thamalakanensis | reverse complement strand
AGTTCTTTCATAAAGCTTCAAAATAGAGAATGACTGAACTCAAAGATAAGCACAGTTGCACTGCTAAGCCCATGACCTAAAGGCAGCTGCCAAACTGCATTGTGGGAGATCTCTCTCTCAGCTAGGAGAGTCTGGGCCTGGCACTGCTGTTTCAAGATAAGAGAACACGGATTCTCCCTTAAGTCAGCACAACACACAGGCCATGCTAGAGAGGACCCGGGCTGCCCTGCGATTTCACCCTCTATTGTCTGAAAAAACTGTGAATATAGGCTGTGTTACAGCAAACTATGATAAGAAGTGACAGTAACATTCACAAGAGACGATCTAAATCAGCTCCACTATAAAACAGCCAACAGAGCAGAAAATACGCACAAAGACAAAAACAAAAATCTCAGTAAACTTAGCTAAGCCACAAAAACCCTGACACACAGTAGTGGCATCAAATTATGGTATATTATTGCCAATAGTGAGCCGTCTATGAGGCAGTATTTTAAGATATTTTGGATACGCTTCCATCAAAAAGGCTGGCAATTTAATTGTGCTGCCTTTAAGAACACAATCCCTGAATACAATGCAACAAGCTCAATAATATTTTTTATAAACGGATTCAAGTTGGCTGACAAACTATTTAATAATTAAATAAAACAATGAAAAACACCACAATCTAAATTTAAATCTTACCCAAAATGTATGATATGCATTTAAATTTACATACAGCATCATATTGGTAGTAATAAGTGGGAGTTCTCAAACTTCACCTTCTTTGATGTGAAAGTCATTTCAGGTTAATTTCTTTACTCAGTGTGTCAAGGTCAGACACAAATACAAAAATAAAAGTTTTGAGTAATACACATCCTCAAATGCTCTTTTCTCACAGATTTTATTTTTGTTGTGTGTTTGTTGCGTTATTGAGAGATAAGCACGCAACACATATTTACATATTCATCTAAACAGCGCTCACAGCAGCGTGGGGGCGTCAGAACGTTCGCAAACAGTATACTGTTGCGCAATTGAGAAATATTTCTTTTTAGTGCCAGTAAAGAACATCTTGGGCCTTTAGGCTAACATACAGATTCCAGAAAGAACCTGCTTGTTTCAGTACCTAAAACAAGTACATGTGCCTATAGTGTTAAACACATTTCATCAGAAAAACATGGATGTATGTATATATATATTTGTTTTTTTGTGTGATATACAGTAGTTATACAAAACTACTATACCTCAAACTGCATTAAAATGGTTAATAAATATACTTAACATTAGATATAAAAATTATTTCTTTATTTTCATCATTAGTACATCAGTCTCTGCCTCCATAATCTACACTATGATCACATTTTCCAAACTGACTAGCTGCCTGTTACAAAACATCTGTGGGTCTGCACAGATTTATCAGTCTGCCAGGAAACAAAGTTATGTTTACAAGAGTAGCTCAAATGAGCGCTTTTGAGGCAGATCTAATCACTAGATTTGCCCTCTGGATTTTGTCAAAAGAGTGGCATCAAATCTTTCACAGACAGTTCAGTTGAGACCAGCAACCCTTCATGAACCCACATTGCTGTACCATGATTAGTAAATCAATCTGTTACCATTTATTTGTGATTTTGTACATTTTTGTTAACATTAGCATGAAAACACTGGCAATTCGTAGCTTAAAATGTTTAGACTTGTAACCCAAAGTATATGGGTTTGTAGGTGGGTGTTGTAGAGGTGCTTGTTCACGGTGTGTGTTAGTTCACTATTCTGTGTGTGCACTTGGATGGGTTAAACGCAGAGAATACCAATTATGTGTCACCATACATGGCCACACATCACTCCACCTTCAATTCATTTTCACAGTTTAACATTTGTAAAAAATATTTAAGGTGGTTAACACAGGGGCTAGGATGTCCATCCCAGTCAATAGTTAAGCATTAGGAGGAAAAAACAACAATTTCCTAGAGACATCAGTGATAATACACTTCAGTCATAAATATGACACTGAAGCAGGGGTCACCAATTTTGGTCTTGGAGGGCTTGTGTCCCTGCAGAGTTTAGCTCCAACCCTAATCTAACACACCTGAAGGCCTTACTAGGTATACTTCCAAGTAGGTGTGTTAAAGCAAGTTGGAGCTAAACTCTGCAGGACAACGCCCCTCCAGCATCAACTTTGATGACCCCTGCACTAGAGAAATATAAAAAATATATGGTTATGTTGTTTCTTCATTAATTTGAAATTTGATGGGATTATTATTATTATTTAAATGTGATTTGTTTTTGTTTTTTAATTGATTGACAGCACTAGTAATTAGATTTTTTTTACATTTTTTAATTTTCACAGCAAAGCTAAATTGCACTCCTAAATATCACTCAAAATTAACTACTACTGCAACTAGCTTTACATGTCAATCTAACAAACTCTTCCTGCCCATGATAAACTACAAAGAGTTTATTACCAAACCTTGTGAAAATACCACTAGAAAATCATATGTGAGTGATTATGTGAGGACGCGAGCTGCTACAAACCAACCCGACTGCATTACTGTACTGTATGTGACTGTATGTAATCTGTTACGCAAACAGTTACCCTACATCACGCTGACCTATTTACACTTACATTGTACATCTGTTCCGTTTTGCCGGGTGTATTTTTAACAAGATATTCTGAGGGATTCGTCATTGTAGTATCACAGTGCTTTACAAAACCAGTCATGCCAGCTATGTTTGCCAGTGTCACGCATTCCTAAAGCCAGAGAAGAGAAGGGTGCTTTACGTGGCAAATGTCTCAGGTCTCTCGTGTTAGATTCCACCCAGCAGCGATGGACTTAAGACAGCCTTTTAACATTACAGTGAGCAAATCCACATTGCTAATCCCGAGATTTATGTCTTCCATTTAAAAGAGGGCCGCAGACAGGGTGGCTGCGGAAAGAACACATCTTCTTCCTGCTGTAGTTAATAGCCACCATTAATCAATACTCAGTAAGTGCTCTTTATCACAATCATTTGTCAAAATAAAAGCCGGAGATGCTCTAGGGACCAATCAAAGGTGTGAACCAGCAGAAACAAATCATGCAGCGAAAATACTCATACCAAAGAGGCTTGGAAAACATCAGCCCCATCACCTGCCGTTTACAAAAAAAGCTGCAACAACTTGCCGAAAAGTTCACATGCATCAAAACAAATATTACAGAGCCCGCAAGGTCAAGTTAGAAAAGCGGCGAGGGTCGTAATTTGTGTAAGATGTAAGATATTTTGTAATGCAGAGGCAGCTGGGATGGCAAGAACTAGTCACTTTTGAGGATGAAATTACACTGGACAAATGTCACTATCATAAGAGCAGTCCATCGTACTTGGTTTGTCGCTTAGCAACAGAGACCGGCATGGTAGACTGTAGGTGTGTGTGTGCTAGAGTGTGTGGGAGACAGAGAGAGAGAGAGAAAGAGATGAGAGAGAAGGGTGGTGTGTTTGAATAAGCCAGTGAAAGCATGAGAGAGAGAGAGAGAAAAACAGAAAGAGAAGAGGAGGAAGGAAGCAGTGGCAGAAATGAAATGGATTCTTTTTAGTTTGAGTGCTCATAAAAATAATGAAATGATAAAAGACTTCATAAACACCATCTGTAAACAGTGTTAACTATTTATTATGATTACAAAAAAGACACAAGCAAATGTGGAAACTACAGCTGTTGCACAAGACAAATAGTATCTTGTAGCTCAAGGTAAAATGCACTTGAATGCATTACATCTTGTTTATCGGAGATTACGTTTTTTTTCCCCACAATAACAGTGGATGCTGATTTATACTGCTTAGCTCCAAAAAGTACAAAATTATGAAAGTATGATAAAAGTAATCAATGTGACTTATGCATTCTACATTCTGGGTCTTCTGTAATACTTAACATGACAGCAAAAGTCCTTATTCAATTATATTTTTTCCCCGGTCCAGCTCTATGGTGATGTAAAGTGCTTATTTTAAACTGCTGATTTTGAAGCATTGAATTTTTGAGTCCCGTCGAGACTGAATTTAATAAAAACTATAAAAATAAACAATATAACATTGTCAAAAAAATAATTGCATATAGGCTACATATATCCATTTATTACATTTTAGTAATAACATTTTTAAATGTAACATCGATAAAAATTGATAAATATCAATAATGAAATTCGTTGTCAACGAATGCAGTTATCGATTAGTTGGGCTCCTCATGTTACTGAGGAGCGCAACCACAAGATGCACCAATACACACAGATACACAGCCGCTCGCACAATGGAGGTTACAGAAGCGCCTGCAGGAAAAAGCGTGCGCCCCAAGTCCATGTTGGTGTTACAGATGGCGAAACATCAGAAGGGTAAGGTTAAGTAAAAACTGTATCTCTTGATCGTGTAAAAGTTGTACAGTTTAAATGCTTTTGTTTAAACTGTTTGCTAACTTCGGGACAGTGGCGCTAGATCTGTTCACTTGCTACTCGCTAACATCACATTGCGCAATCACCTCAAGAGAAACAGTGATTAGCTCAGTGGCGCTACTTTAGATTATCTTAAATTACACAGTGTGAATAACAGGAGAATCTTACATTTATTTACATTTGCGGAAAACCACAACAATCACTAACAGTACATTTGTGACTATTAGCTTTTTGCATTTCTACAGTTTTTTTATAGTCCACTCCACAACAAAGTTAACTTGTTAACTAGCAAATCTGTTCAAACGTAACATAATTTACTGTGGTTTTACTTATTTTTACTTACTTACAAAATTACATTATTTTAGCTGTTTATATCTTAACAGCTTAATATGCCAGTGTATTTTTAAACAATAAAATTACATTTTTTGCATATTAGAATGATTTCAAATAGGGCTGCAACTAAATTAAAATGCTTCTTTAATTTGATGTTTTCTTTATAACTATATAAAACCATAAATTTTATAATATATATATATATATAAACATATGGTTTTATATAGTTATAAGCCAAACAGCAAATTAAAGAAGCGTTTTAATTTAGTTGCAGCCCTATTTGAAATCATTCTAATATGCACAATTTTTTATTTAACATTTATTTATTTTATGCCAATTTTTATTTCGATCATTTCAATGTATCCTTTGCTGAAAAAAAAAAAAAAAAACTTACCAACCCCACATTTTTTTGAATGGTACAAAATATGAAGAAAAGATTACAATGGGCCAGCAATTTATATTTTAATCTCTTCCCCACACAGTCTTATCATACAACCTTTGAAGACTTGAAGTGCAGCGTCTATTTCATAAAAATTGCTTTAATGATGCTTAGGGGTGAAATCTTTAAACCACATTTTTTCTTTGAATCAGGAGTATTTTAAAAGAAAATTCTCAGAGTACCTTGGCATCCACACAGCAACATCCTAGCATCCATTACAACAGCTTAGAATCACCCTAGATTTTTTCACATAGAACCATCTCATACATTTTCTTCAGAATTTTGTTATCTTTTTTATATCAAATATTCATTGGAGAAGTTGGTTATAAAGGATCTAAAAAGGCTATAAAAGACTGAAAGGATCACTTCATGATTACAAACAACTATTCCTTCCCCTCCTTGCATAAATGTTTGCCGATATGGGCTATCAAGTGAAAGACCATGATCTCTTTGGGCCGATTGATCTTTTTGAGTAAGCCAGAAAGCAGAGACTGACAGAGGACATAAGGTGTATAAATTGTTCTGGTCTAAGCAACCAGCCTCTCTGACCTTCATTTTTAATGAGGTAAACACAAGCTTTCCTTTGGGAATTTCAGACATGTTGGTGAGTCTCAGACATCTGGCAACAACAAACCTGACACAAATTATGGTCAGAAAAAGCATCCAATCTTAGGTCTAACACTGTCTTTTTGGACAAAAACTTTCCCATTTCTGACTAAAGTGCATTAGAAAGTGAACAGCTTCAAAAGCTGTTGCAATGAATTAACTGAAAACCCTAGTGCCAGCCATTCATATAATTTAATAATATTTAATTAGAAACGCTAATAATAAAAATTATAAGTAGCTCTCAGTTATATCTCTAAAGTTCCTCATAGGGCTGGGCGAAATATGTATTTAAAAATTATATCTCGATATTTTCAAACTTTTTACCTGATGCCCTCTTGCGCAGATGTAATTTTGGACATCCGGTGCATTGTTTTGGGAAAGTATGCTTGTTTTTAAAATAGTTTTCAATATTATCTCTAATATTTAATATATCCTCCAGCCATAGTTGCTCCTACACAGAAATGCGGCTATATGGAGAAAAAAATCACTACAGATGTTTCTCCTAAAAAAAAAAAGGTTTCACGATACTACACAGTAATATAAGATTTATGTTTTTAGGTTTTTCCTCATTTACAAGTCACCTTGAAAAGGGCTGCTAAAAGAATAAATGCATTAAAAATACATTCTATGTTCCTACTAGTCAAATTAATTATTGTCATTTTTTATATGGCATTAAGTAATGCAGAAAAAAATTGGTTTACCTGGAATAGACAGACATTTAACATACATTTCACACATGCTGAAAAATGACCTAATCTTGCATGTCTGGATGACCTTCCATAACACTGCCACTGCATGACACCTTTAATCCAACCACACAAGAGCTTCTCCTCAAAGCTGTTTCCCATTAACAGCAATGAATTCACTAAAATGAACAATACTGTTAGTAACTTGGTACTTGATTGTTTGCTTCAGTTTTCCTGAGTGTACCCAAGATTTGCCAATGATAAAGATTCAAAATTGCTGATTGTTTCCCATTCGCCAGATGCTGTGTCTATAATCTGTGTCCAGGGACATAGAAATGCTGCTGATATTCTTACGGTGTCAATGATTATCTCATGTGCATCTATTTTTATTTGTCCTAAGGTATTTTAGGAGAAATTTTGTTTATTCTTAAATGAATCATAATTGAGATCATTAGATCTGAGAGCAACCTCTGACGCAATACAGTTTTCCTCCGGCTGTCACAATATTTTTAGCAAGAGGGATGAATAAAATGCAACAATGTCATACTGCAGGCTTTCAGAGTGGTTTACAAGGTGCTTCTTTCACTGTGGGTCTAATACCACATATCAACAAGGGCGTCTTGTGAAAATGTCAAAGGTAAGTTTAGATCACACACTGAAGTGAACAGAGAAACACTATGTCTACAACAAGAGATTAGTCTGGATATTTCTACACTACTGCTAAAGAAAAATACATTTGTGAAAGCTGCTAAAGACTAACTAAAATGTGCATAAAAGACAAAGCTAAACAGGGTAAGCAGTACAAGTTCTGGGATCCAAATATTTCTCAAGGAGCCTAAATTAATTAGTACAGGCTATTTTTGGTTAAAATTGAGTTACTAAACACACCTGCTAATTCAAACCCCTGATTTCGTTACAACGTGATTTCCATATGTTTGTGTAGACGAGACAGCACTGTGGCAGGCTAAATGGAAAGTATTCCAGTATCCCGTCACAGAAATCGGATCACAAGCAGACCTAATGTCCTTCCATCCACTGCTCAGCCTTTCCCAGAAGCCAAAGCCTCTCAATCCAAAACAATACACCTTAAAAAAACAAATAAAAGTGAGATGAACAACCCATGCACTCGGCAACCAACATTACAATGACACCGCTCTTTCTGCTAAAATTCACATACAAACGACCAAAACAAAAACAAATAATAATAATACATTTTTGTAAGTTCATATAATGCAACTGTACAGAACTTTCAAAGATGATACAAAACACAATGGTAATCCGCACAACGACTTGAATCCATGATTCTAAAGCAAAATAACACAAAATTGCTGCACTTTTGGCCAAATGTCTGGCAAATATGCGTGTTGTAGAGTTCACACTTGAGGTAAATGTCAGCACATTGTGAAGTGTGATGCTAGCGCGCATTGACGGCCCTCTGTGCTTCTGCATCACTTCTCACACAAGCTTCAAAATGCACTTAGATCAGGCTTCACAAGATTTTGACAAATTGATTCGTGACACTCTCACAAGCTCATGCATAACTGTTGGCCAAAAGCCATGGTTTATAGTCTAAAAAGTTAAAATGTTAGTATTTTTCTCATGCAAACCTATCATTTTGATTCATCAACAGCGTTCATGTGGAGCACTGTCATATTTGTTTTTGTGTCATTAACATTTGGGACAGTATGTATTCATTTTTGGGTCTGTATTTAAACAGCAAAAAAAGAAAAGAAAAAAAGTTGTATTTCATTCAATGGCACAAAAGCACTTTAAGCAAAACTCACAATCCTCTTTTGAACTTGGATCATAAACATTCTCAGCTGATCCAATATCTGCAGGTACTGTCAGGCTTTAGTCAGAGATGGATTGTAACCAAACAAAAAGAAAGTAATCTCAGGACAGCTGTATAATGCGGTCTTCTCCCTTACGGATTTAATCCTACAGAGGAGGTTATTTTAGTGACACCACATTAAAACTGTGATTTTTGCTGAACTCCATTACTTGATGCTGCAAAAATGAGAACAGACCTAAAGAAAGCTTGGTAGTCCATGGTAACAGATAGGTCCAGATGGTAAGGAAGTAGATATGATGATTGTGCGTGTTGACAATGATGCAGTGCTAGAAGGGAGAGAGGCCCGGCAGTGCCCAAGAGATCTCAGTTTCTAGAATTTCTGTCAGTTAAAAGTCTTTAAAGAAGAGTAACTGTATCTCCAGCTTAGCCTGACATGGGTCATCAGCTCTAAGAATCTGGAGAGAGAAACTGATGACACTGGTCATCTCAGCAGGGTTCTCTAGTTTAATCTCCTCTTCCCAATATCATTGTTTAGAAAGTGTCACATGCTTACAATAAACAGAATACTACATCTACTGGCTCTATTCCAATGCCTGATGAGCTGCATAGTCAGCAATTTAAGGCAAAATTGCTTTGTACTCTGTGCGAAGGCCATTCCAAAATTAAGCTGTGTCCAACGATGCCATCCTTTGATATAAGACAGGTATCAAATGTATGCTTACTGGAGAAGGAAATCCCATAATGTTTTACAACAAGCTCAATGAAAATAAAAACTTTAAAGACATCAAAAGAAGCAATAAACATGTCGATTGTGCAATTATGATTAATAAAGTATCAAAGAATCTATTTGGAATTTTAGGCTTACTGGAGCATGGGATTTTTAGCTTGGCAAAAAGCTTACAGTAAATTTTTTAAACTAAATGAGTTGCACAACGTCTCAAATAAGATTCTATTTCATAATATAAAAGGCATAATATAAGTGTATCAGCATATCATCAGGTTAAAACAATAAAAAAAAATTGTAGTTACTAAAATAACTCCATCTGTTTTTGAATACAGTTGGGAGATTACTTGCAAATGCTCTCTTTTTTCTAGGGCTCAACTCTGCTTGTTTTAAGAGGGAAGCAAATGGGGAACATCAATCGGCTTCTGAGCCAATGGCCAATGACAGTGGGCATTCCCAGATGTCTCCCTCCATGCCTTCCCTGAGTGAATCATAATTTGCTCAGTTTAAAGTTGATCCTCTTTAAGCAAAGTCATCTTCTGCCAAAAGGAGCCATGGCTTTTGCTAGCAAACTGCCCCCGATAAATCCTTTTAAGACAAGTTGGCTCACTCATATGGCATTTTGGCAACATCTCCAGACAAATCATTTTTAATCATGCTAGTATGGCTCCAATTTACTTAAAATGTATGTGTTGTGTGGGTGGGGGTAAATGTTGTCCAAGTATTTACATTTAAATGTCTTAAAACCCTGGCTGAACTTGATTAGATTTCTTTTCCATGAACTAAAACTACTTTATTTTTCAGTTTTGTCTGGCTAATGCAAAAGCCCTGCACATGATCTGCAAGTGCAAATCCCTTTCAGCTCCCTGGACAAGGGCAGAGGTTCACAGACATGTCAAAAATATACATTTTTTCCCTATTGACTTGCACACAGCACAATGCAAAAGACTTTCACAGTGTAGCAAACCACAAAACATGATGAATTATGCAGTCCAAGTATCCGTATCCACAAAAACAAATCTGCACGCAGGCTACTGAATAATACATATGGGATTCCACTTGTAGTAAGTTTTTTTTTTAATTAGGAAATGCAGCTCAGACACACATGAGCCTTGGCATGCGTGCATTCACGCTGGCACCCCACAGGTCACATTCATATGAGTTATAAATTACAACTTTGTATTTGTAGCATACACTGAGCATTAATCATTTTTGTCCTATTGAAATATGGTTGCTTTTAAAGAGATTAGTATTGACTGGCAGTAACCTAGAGCAAAGTGCTTTTGTGAGCCCTATATTATCAAAGTGTCACATTCAGTAAATTTTCCTTTAGTACATGCACAAAACACAGCATAACCAGAAATAATGTTCATGAAATACGCCAATTTTGACACTATTCAAATGATGGCATTCAAAGGGGTATTACAGATTGAAATATCAAGCTTGTTGACTTCTGCACCGCTGTGTCTTATAAAGCATACTGAAGTGAGTTATTTTGTCAAGTATAATCCTGGGCTGAAGAATAAAACCAGATGCAGCAATTCATCACCTAAAGGCTTTCCTGAGCACTCCTTTAATGAACATGAAGGAAAACACCAAGATTCCTGCTGATTCTGCCATGTACAAAGAAAAAAAAAACCTTGTGATCTGGGAATAAAGAATATGAAGGATAAAAATATACCAATATTAATCTCCTATTATACTGGATGTCTACTGTAGTGAGTTTTCTATCAAATATTACCATTCAAATCTTTGGGAGCATCAACATTTATAATGATTTACACAATTATAACATATCATTCCAGAAACTCATCAAACTGCACAATGACAGATGAATAATATTTCTTGTTCTGAATATTTACATGTCTTAATTATTGTATGTTGCTGCCTTCATTACTGTGCTATAGATTTAAAAGAAAGGTATGTAATGTTATAGTTCATATTTATACACTGCTCAAAAAATAAAGGAAAAAACTTAAACAACACAATGTACTGTAACTCCAAGTCAATCACACTTCTGTGAAATCAAACCCACACAAGTGCGTCAGGTACTGCAGCTCATCTAAGATGACACATTAATGCGAGCTGTTGCAAGAAGGTTTGCTGTGTCTGTCAGCGTAGCATCCAGAGCATGGAGGCGCTAACAGGAGACAGGCCACTACATCAGGAGACGTTGAGGAGGCCAACAACCCAGCAAGGTGCACAAAGGTGGACCGCTACTTTCACCTTTGTGCAAGGAGGAACAGGAGGAGCACTGCCAGAGCCCTGCAAAATGACCTCCAGCAGGCCACAAATGTGCA
>JAUCMT010000024.1:317639-335769 GCA_032357475.1 Enteromius thamalakanensis | reverse complement strand
TAACACATCTTTTTCTTTATCAACATGGATATTAAAATCACCAACAATTAAGACTTTATCTGCAGCCAGTACTAACTTAGTTAGAAAATCAGCAAACTCTTTAATAAAGTCTGTGGGGTGCCCTGGTGGCTTGTATACAGTAACCAGTACAAACATCACAGGGGATTTATAACTATCACATTTCTCTAGATACTGTTACATGCAGCACCATAACTTCAAACGAATTATATTTAAAGCCTGCCTTCTGAGAAATACGGAGAATATTGCTATAAATTGTAGCCTTTCGAACATGGCTCATTTTTATAGCTGTAATCTTGGGGTGTAGACTCATTTAAAGTAATGTATTCATCTGGTTTTAGCCAAGTTTCTGTCAAAAAAAAACAGACTATTGAGATCTTTTCAGAATCTCTAGAATACACATTATGTGGGATTACTACAGTCTTTTTCAGCAAAAACCTGAACCAGAAGAGTTAAACAAAATTCGACATTTGTTCTCGTTTTAATCTCTTAGCTGTCTAGGAGAAGGAATTGAGATATTCAGGAGATCTCATTCATGATTTTCCTTTCCTATGGGTTTTGCAAATGCTTGTGGCAAAGCTTGTCTAGTTGGGAATTTGCAGATATAAAACAGACAAAATTAGTTACGGATGACATAAATCTCCCGTTAAATCCAGAGAGGGACTGGATGCCGTTTCTGACTTTGAGTCATGCGGGCAGTTATGTGTGCACATTAATTGTAATGGAATAAAGTTCCAAACTAGATGTCTCTCTGAAGCCACACTCATGGAGATCATGATTCAGGAGGTCCCCGACCATATTTAATGCATGATGAATCATTTAACTATCAATTGAGTCATTCAGCAGCAATTCCCAGCCGGTTCTCACTTTGCATATTCACCTGGAAGTGCCTTATATTCATCAGCAATATGGCCGCTCTTGTTATTAGAAAGATCAAAGCTTTCCTCTCTGAGTTTGAAGGGTTTCAATTATGTGAAAAACCAAGAAGCAACTTGCAGCTGAAGAGTGACTCACTGATTGTATCCCTTCAGAAGAGCGGTGTACTGAAATAGCCCCATGCTAACTGCTAACTGAACTCACCACTCCAAGGATTTCATTAAAATGTCTACTTTGAATTGCAGAGAGACTTTTTCCACTTCACTTTCCACCAAAACAATTCATTTTCGCTCAGTTATGGTCTCGTTAGATACTTAACCGTACCTCGAACAAACGTTGTCTTTTCTGCTTGGCTGAAACAGTATGTTAAGTTGCATAGGCAATGATGCATGCAACACTGAACATTAACTACACTGAAGCTGGTGGGGAAAAAAAGTTTAAAATCGGAGTTCGGCATAATTAAAAGGGCAGATGGGTCATGCACGTCTCACTCACCATATTCCCTGTAATGCTTTCTACTTGTTCTTATGGTCCCCAATCATTTGCTGTCCTCTCCATTCAGATCAATGTGCTGTGTGTCATGGCTGCCAAAATCTCTATGTTTGATGGTACTTAGCTTTCCTTTCCCTTGGCAGGAGTCTAGTGTCAGATTTACATGTGGTTCATGAATTTTGCATGATTTCTCTGCAACACGGTAAGTGCAGAGCACAGCAGCCTAACTGGACGCTTTAATTAATGTTCTGCACTGAATGGATGTGGTATGACACTTGAGTTTTGCTGGAGAGCATTACTCACTTGAAAGCAGCACGTGGGTCTTGTGACAAACAAATAAATTATTTTCAGATCTTCAAAATGCATTATAAACCAGTGTCTCCACAGCACATATGCCTTAAATATTTGAAGATTGTGTGCAGCAGAATTTAGACTGAACCAGGTCTGACAATTTACAGCTTTACACAGTAGAATAACAAGTAGTGCATTTGTACAGAAAATTAGTAAAGATAGAAGGAAAACTGTTCTGTAAAATGAAAGAAAAAAATTAATAATAATAATACTAATACTACTAAAAGGGAACACTTAAGCAACACAATGTAACTCCAAGTCAGTCCCAATTCTGTGAAATTAAACTGCCCACTTAGGAAGCAAAACTGATTGACAATTAACTTCACATGCTGTTGTGCAAATTGACAACAGATGTAAATTATAGGCAATTATCAAGACACCCCCAATAAAGAAGTGGTTCTGCAGATAGTGACCACAGACCACTTCTCAGTTCCTATGCTTTCTGGCTGATGTTTTGGTCACTTGATGGCACATCAATGGGAGCTGTGGCGAGAAGGTTTGCTGTGTCTGCCAGAGTGTCCAGAGCATGGAGGCGCTATCAGGAGACAGGCTAGTACATCAGAAGACGTGTAGGAGACCGTAGGAGACCGTAGGAGGGCAACAACCCAGCTGCAGGACCGCTACCTCCGCCTTTGTCCAAAGGAGGAACAGGAGGAGCACTGCCAGAGCCCTGCAAAATGACCTCCAGCAGGCCACAAATGTGCATGTGTCTGCTCAAACACTCAGATATAGACTCCGTGAGGGTGGTATGAGGTTGTTTGGCATTTTCCAGAGTACACCATTATTGGCAAATTGGCCACTGGCTTCCTGCGCTCTTCACATATGAAAGCAGGTTCACTCTAAGCACATGTGACAGACGTGACAGAATCTGGAGACGCCATAGACGTATTGCTACCTGCAACATCCTTCAGCATGAGCAGTTTGGCAGTGGGTATGTAATAATGTGGGGTGGTATTTCTTTGGAGGGCCGCACAGCCCTCCATGTGCTCTCCAGAAGTAGCCTGACTGCCATTAGGAACCGAGATGAGATCCTCAGAGCCCTTGTGAGACCATATGCCGGTGCTGTTGGCCTTGGGTTTCTCCAGATGCAAGACAATGCTAGACCTCATCTGGCTATGGACTGGCCCACCCAGTCCCCAGACCTGAATAAAATTGAGCACATCTGGGACATCATGTCTCGCTCCATTCACCAACGCCACGCGGCGCCACAGACTCTTCAGGAGTTGGCGGATACATTAGTCCAGGTTCGAGTGGAGATCCCTCAGGAGACCATCCACCACCTCATCAGGAGCATGGGCCAGGCGTTGTAGGGAGGTCATACATACAAACATCACATCAAAGTTGGATCAGCCTGTAGTGTGTTTTTCCTCTTCAATTTTGAGCGTGACTACAAATCCAGACATCCATGGGTTAACAAATTAAATATTAGTTTCATTTTTGTGTGACCAAATACTTTATTCATCACCAATGTAATGTAAGGGAAGGGAAGGGTGTGAACACACACAGCAGTGAAAAGTCAACAACCACACACACAGTGAACACACACCCACAGCAGTGGACAGCCATTGCTGCGGGGAGCAGTTGGGGGAACGGTGCTTTGCTCAAGGGTCTCACCTCAGTCACCCCACACACAATCCCTGCCGTACCTGGGACTCCAACCTGCGACCTTTAGGTTACAAGTCCAACTCCCTATATATTAGACCATGATTGCCCCCGTGGAAATTATTTTTCTAATTTGTTATTTTTCATTAAAATGAAGATTGTGCTCAAAGATATGTTATACAAAAAAACTTTACAACAACAACCACTACAAGCTACACATTTTGAATTCGGGGTGCACTGTCCTCACATTAGTGTATAGTTTTTAAAACACACCAAGTATATAAGAACTTCTAAAAGGGTTTAAAAACCAGCATTACTGGTGGGCTTTTACTTCTTGTAAATGACCCCTCAGCCCACACCACAAAAGATAGGGGGCATAATCTCGGAGGGGTTAATGGACAGGGTACAAGCTTACCACATTAAATGCCTCGGTCTTTCATTTTCTGCTCCAGCAAAAATCACTGTACAGAACAAGTAGTAAGCTGCCGTCCCATGATTCACATGACCACTTCCTGAGAGCCAGGCCTATTCTGCAGGTAAAATAAAGGTTGGGTTGTACATCATTCTGCGCTGGTTTGAATGAGCTCTGCATCTGTCAGCCTGCTCCTGGCATGTCTAATCTAGCAGGATACAGCTGACAGTGTCAGGTACATTCTGACATGGCATTACTTTGGCTAAATGTCAAGCTCCTAGAGCTGCAGGAACCTGCCAAATCAAAACAGCAAGAGCAGGGTGTGCTCCGAGACAGCAACAAATCCAGCATAAGACTTTTTCCTAAATATAGAGAGCTGTTCATTTCAATGAAAGCCTACCTTGACTGTGCACTTTGCCGTTTTGGTGCCTTTAACCCTGCCATGGCTACCACATTCGCCGAACGAATCAGCATGTGCAACAGGCAGCACATCCAAACACAGCAATTAAATCATGTCACTTACACAGCATGACATTATTCATTTAGTTTACAAGCACAAATGAGCAGACAACCGCTGCTTGCAGAATCTGCAGTTTCACCCTCCGCATGTATTTTTAAACAAACTGAAGTGGACAGATGGGTCATCAGAAATGGATGTGTCAGCTTGAAGGACAGCGAACACAATCAAAAAGAGAGGAAGGCAATTAAAGAGCATGTTACATGTCTTTTGAGTCAGTGTAAATGCACCAGTACTAGCTTGGGTTACTGGCTTTAAAAAATTGTTCTGTTCTCATGCTGTAATTTGAGAATAGGCTGTTTAATTTCTCCTGTGACCTGGGAAACTATGACCCGGACCCAGAGGTCAAAGGTCCTATAGCTTAGGCCTAAGTCAATGCCTTCTATTCATGGAGAGTGGCCTTTTGTTTCCTTAAAGGGAAACCGTTAATACAGCAATGAGAAGGGAAAATATGTTGCTGGATAAAAATTAGGCATTTCAAAGGTGATGACACCTTAGCTTTTTGATTACCAAAAAGACCAAATTCTCTGGTAGTTCTGATTATACAATAGAAATATTCAATAGAATGTAAACAAGCTGGACAAATAGTGCAAAGTATACGTGCGTTGGACCTTGTGGTGTAAGAGCTAACTGTAAACCAAACCGCTTTGGTTTCTATTGACTTATATTGTACGGAAAACAAATACAGTGAAAGTCAATGGGTTATCAGCTTTCTTCAAAATTTCTGCTTTTATGTTTTACAAAAGAAAGTCAGTGATACAAGTTTGGAACATCATGAGCTTGAGTAAATAAAAATTTTTGGGTGTACAAGGCCTTTTTACTTCAAGCCAAGGTCATGGGTTGAAGTTCCAGTGAATGCTGGACTGCTCTGCAATGCATGGATAAAAACATCTCTGCCAAACACATAAATGTAAATTTATCAAAAGGCCTTTGGAATACCATTGTCTTAATTTAATATGACTTAATATTTCTGATCAATTATAATTAACTCCAAACATTTTATATTAATAATATTTTAAATAAAAGTAGTGTTTCACAACATTAGATTAGATTCAACTTTATTGTCATTGTGCGTAGTACAAGTACATTGCCAATAAAATGCAGTTAGGATCTAACCAGAAAGTGCAAAAACAGAAAATATAAATAAATGTATATACACATATTTATAACTTATATATATATATATATATATCACACTATACGGCAACTAGTGCAAATATGAGGTAGTATAGTAGAGACCTGCTCAATTAAAGACCGTCAATACAATGTATGGTGCAAGGGAAGTATAAACAGAAGGTACATTATATAGTCAGATGCGTAAAGTTAAACATAGGGTCATATATATAAAGCTCAATAACAACATATTTTTTTGTGGTGGTATCAAAATCAGTACTATATTTAGAAATGAAATGTTGGTATGTTAAGAAATGTTGTGACAAACCTATTGCCACGGATTTGAGAGGGGCCATGTTGGAAAAAGCTGCTACAGCTAGAGGCAAAAAATGAAGTGATAGATGGAGAGAGAGAAAGCAAGAGAGAGTGAGTGAGTGAGTGAGAAAGAAAGAGAGAGAGAGAGAGAGAGAGAGAGAGAGAAAGAGGGAGGCCAAGCTGGGTTTTTTGACCCTGTGCCAGTTCTCATCTCTCTGCAGTTGTATTGCTTTGAGACAATGCTCAGCAAAGCAGCTGTGTGGCTTTAGCCCCCTCCCAAACCGGAATTAGCAAATCAAATGATGTCCTTGTAATATATAATGCAAAAATCATCCTCAATTTCCAGTGTGCATTCAAATGCGTGACATCCACTGCCAACAACGCAAGGACATTCAAGGGTAGATGCTAGATATGATTCACAGTTCTTTAATGCTAAATAAAGGAAGATGTTTAATCAGTATTGTCTTGCAAAATATTGCAGCAGAGCCTTCAGACGCAGCTCTCTGAAGCATGCTAAAACCCCTAACGTATGCCAGAAGCCATTATCTTGCCTGCACTGTGAGTACAGCAAGCACAGTCATCGCGGTTCACATACCCGACGGGTTGCACTGAGGATACTCACACTATTTTAGGCTAGCCCAACATTTTCTTATCCACAATTTACTTTAAAGCCAGGCTATTTTTAGCTTTTAGTCAATAGTTCACACTGCTAAGTTAGAGAGCTGTTTGAAATAAACATGATTAAAGATGTATTTCTCACGACATCCGCTGCACAGCGAAGAAAAAATAGCAATCAATTAGTGGTATCCACCAGCTATAATTAACAACCAAAACATGAACAGCTGTGAATGTGCACAAATGAAAACAGCCACATGTGTAAATGTCTAAAAATTGCAGACCATGACTGAGAGAGTGTAACGGCAGACAAACTAGTATTTCGAATCCATGTGGTAGTCGCACAGTCATTTACTGCCCATTCATATCAAATGCATTTAAACATGATGTACTTGCACAGATGACAAGGTCGCAGCTGCTTTCATTCAAAGCAAACAGATGTTTGCTTTCAATAAAACAATCGCCACTATTTTCACTCTCTAGATTATGACAAGCTCAGATGTTTGGCTCAAAAGTCATCTCAAACATGTTTGTACACCTTCCACTCAAAGCAGATGTGTCTGAGCACTAAACGGTCCAGTGTCTGGATTTGTGCAGCTGAAACTCTTGCAAAGAGCTCTCCATGGTGCTGACGGGCTAATTCTGAGCAGAATCAATGAGGCTGGAAACACTTGTGTTTTGTGCATCTCATCCAAACGCGAGACTTCACACTCACATGGTGCTAAACCGAAGCAAATGTTTTTTGCACTTAAGATGTGCAGGAGTGCCTGAATGTTAACAAGATTGCTAGCGTAGATAAGCCCAGCTCAAAAAAACAAGACGCCTATTAAGCAGCCTAATTTCCAAGTGTGCTGAATGTGATTTATGAGATATAAAAAGGTTCTTGGGCTGTCAGGTGAACTCATCACCTCTAAAGAGGCAAATGCTTGAGAAAACTAATATGTTGTATACATGCCTGTGTGCAATATGATCTTTAGCTAGTATGTTGGTGTTAAATATTTAATGCATGTTGCACATCTTAGCGAGATATCAAATGAAAGATGTTTTTTTCACATCATCTTGTAAAATGTAGAAATGGTCTTGTTTTTCTCCAGTTATGCCATTAAAACATAAACAGACATAAACACAACATGTGCAAATATTGATTAACCTGCCAGAGGAGCATTTACATGAAGCAAAATGGAAAAACAATTGAGGGAGATTTGTCGATTGGTTTTGCTTATAACTTATAAATACTGTTTACTTGATGTTGCAAGTGTTGATTTATAACATATGCATGTAAACATACTCACTGCATTTTAGAATAAGGCCTTACAACCAAATGTATAATATAATTACTTCTTTTAAACACAATATCCAGCACCATCAACTCAATTTCACCTGTAAGCAGATAATCTGTCCTTTGTCCTCTGAGGTTTAGCTGGGAAAAATAACAGCCTGTATTCTAGTAACTGAATGAACTACTATGCATTTGAGTAGTATTATGTTATGTATTAGTATAGTTTTATTGTAGCATTTAACCAAAATGGCAGAAAACTGGAAACTAAAGGTTATTTCATGAGTTCGCACTTTCTCATTGTAGCGACTAAAATAATAATAGAATATTTGGCGTGCTGTCCGGGGGCAAGCCGGGAGCTCGGCAGACTCCGAGCCCTAGTGGTATGAACCCTAGCGAGGGCAGAGTCCGGATCAAACCCCGCGTGCCCCCTTTTGAGGATGCGAACAGCGGAGAAGTGGAGGAGGAGGGATGGTTAGAACGAGATGCAGAAGTAAAGGAAGTGTGCTTATTTATAGTGCGAGTGTTAGGACCAGTTTGGCTAATGAGATATGATAATAATGATTGATAATGCGGCGTCGGCTGTGTCTGATCCTTCATTCGCCCTCCTCCCGAAATTACTTCAGCAACATCACTTAATGATCAACTGAATAATGTAACTAATTGAAAAGTCAACACTCAACATAAAAAGTTGAATATTTATATTTAAAATGCAGTTTATATATCAACATTTAATTATATAATTATACAATCTGTTAACTTGACACCATTGTTGAATGTCAATGACTTCTGCTTTTGGTTCAGTGCATTACTTGTGTAAAAGCATTAATAATTTCTGTTCAAAATGTATATGTTGTAGATGTAGATGTTGTATTATTTGCAGAGTAATATCTAATTTTATGATATGATATGTTATGATATGTTAAGTAAGCTAAAGTAATGAAACAAGACGAACAGAAAAGTATCCAAAAACATCAGCTCATAGCTCATATAAAACTACATCGGCATTAATGGCTTCCTTCTCCAAGACCTACAACAATGAACTTAAGTTTCAGTGTGTAAAACATATGTAGGCTACATGATGTTAACATGACAGCTTATTTTACAAACACTCGTCTCACTTTTCACAAGCCCTATTCCTTCCACTATTACTTTTTAAACACCCTAGAGGCTTTAAAACAGGTCTCTATACATCCTAAATGTAAAGAGTAAAAATGTGGTTTAATTTAAAAAGCTTTCAACACTATTGTAAGCTGAAAAGAGATGCTTTTGTAACGTTTCCTCAATTAAACAGCCTGACATTTGTGGAATAACCTTTGCAGGCACATCAAAAGCACTCCATCTCATCTCACCAATGTGCTGTAGTGCATGCTAAAAGCCAAGCAGGTTATTAAAATTGCCATCAGACACACAACCTGTTATTAGCTTGCGAGCACACGGGAGAGATGGAGCCAAATCACAGCGAAGCACAGGCTTCGGCAGCACAGCCCACATCCCTGAAGGTCACAGGAACGTCCTCTACCCTTCGTTTCTCCTCTCCCCTGCTCACTGCATCACTGCTTCCAATCAAAGCACCAATTATGATGTTAAGCTCATTGAGATGTGGGCCAATCAGAGCTCAGGGGCTGGTCACAGGGGCAGCATTTGGACAGGCGTCCAGATAACTCTCTAAATGAAGGGCTCGGACTGGTCTATTAGTAATGCATCAATTTTCATCTCGCAACGGTAAAGTGTCAAAGATGTTTGAAAGGAAAGTGTTACCAAAAGTAGAAAAAGCTCAAGAACTACTTCTGAGACACAACAAGAGGATCATAAGGTTATTCATACAGACCAATAATTTACATTGATGAATTGCTATTAATGACAGTCATTAACTGTAACTCTTAACCAGCTTTTATGCAGTCATCCCCCACTAAACTCAAAATAACAATATGAAGGCAAACTGTGTTTCCTCTGATTGTGGTCTAGTTAATATTAGCCAGGGGTTAGTGGAGATGAGAGCACATGGTGGCTCTGACTGCAGACAGATTACACGCACACAAGGCTCTTTAAAGACAACAGCAGCTGATCCAGCCAGCAGCGGCTTCCTTTGTGGGCTCCAGCAATGGCCTTCCTGCAATCTTTTCCCATGTGCTAACGGTTTTGACTATGAGATCTGGTGTCGCCACCAGCGAGGAATGTCTCTCCTGACTCAGGCAAACCTTTCCTATTGCAACCAAGCCCTTGCAATTTACAACTAATACAGTGGGAGCCAAAATCTAACACCACAATGAAAGCCTGGGCTTTTAACAAATAAATAATAAGTTCTACGATTTTGAAACATTCAAAAATTTCAACTTCAAAAGAGTGACATCTACCTTTGAACAAAATACATAAATTATGTTAGTATTTATTATTAATACAACATTTTGTCAAGTCATTAACAAATTAAATGTACCTGGCATAGGCTCAGCCACTAAAAATGCATGTAAATCCTTAGTGTTTTACTCTGACTGATTAAAAACTCTCATTCTTTGCCCTGTATCTGTTGTGCATGCTTACTTCGGGCCACTATCAACAACATATGTCAAAAATGTCAGGCCTCTATGGCCGGTATGCTAGACAGAACACCGAGGCATTGCACCCATATACTAAACCATTTTTTTTCCAGCAATGAAACAACAACTTTACATACAGATTAACTGATCTGCAATGTCTGCGTAGCACACACTGTAACACCACATTTCGCCCTGAGGTTATTATTAAGGCACTTTGTAAGAATTTCAAAAAAATTGAAGTGTTCAACACAAGTCCTTTAATAAGTGGACATGTTTGACAGAAAATAAATCACTCTCAGAAAAAGATTTTAAGTGTATACTAAAACAGCTCTGAGGCCTGACTGCCCTGTACAACTGTCAGTTTCAATTTCTTCATACATCATTATCGCTCAATTCAACCATGATCTATCCTAGTGGCTGCAGCAACAAATCTGACATGTTTTTATATTTCTAGACAGCAACATGATGATATGAGAAGTCTCTTGCGTAGTTTTAATAAGAATACTTGTTTATCATATTGAAAACGTGACATCCTGATAATATACAACATTTAAAACATTTCCAGAACTTAATTCAAGAGGTGTACAAAGACAGACTGTTTGTTGTGATCAATAGCAAATCAATATCACATCATTCTTATTGAGCTGTTACAAGATGGACTTTGTTGCGAGGCTTAAAAAAAATAGCCAAAGGGAAAAAGAGCTGTACTCGAAAAAGCTTAATTTTAAGTAAAAGTGTAACACCTAAGTGTCCTTTGACTTCCACTGTACTCATTTGCATATTAAAAATGCAAACAACTGTATCTATTGACAATGAAAAAAATTTGATGTTTATCTCTTAATGGAACTATAAAGGCATGAACCAAGCACCGACTCACAGGGTACATTGTGTTAGAGTGTTAGTGAGAGGGACAGCTGATCTTTGGGTGTGTGCTGTCCTCCTGTTAGCCCAAAGGCAGCCGGCGCGTTGCCAAGCACGAGGGGACACACAGGCACACAACAAACCCTCTTACTAGGCATCTCGGTAATTCTGAGTGCTTTAATGAAAATACAAAGTTCAGCCCTAGGTCTATAAAAAATATCTCTGTATTGTAGTCTCATAACACATGCACACAAAACACACGCCTCATTTGAGACGGAAACCTCCAGTGGGTCAGAAGCGCATCTTGAGCTTTAAATGGAAACCGGTAGTCATGCAAGACATGGACTAAATCACTGGATTGAAAAGCAAAGGCTCATTTAGAGGAGTAATAGCTTTTGGTAAACACATTCACGTTATTTGCCAGTAAAACAAGACAGGGACATAAATAAAGCAATGTAGAGCAAAAAAAAAAATACAATATTAAATAAACATGGAATATAAATCAATAACAAACTCCACTTTAGTAGTGTTTTTGCAACCTCTGGCAAAATGTAAACAGACATTTGGGTCACAAAAAACATGCATTTAATGTGAACAATGTCTATCTTACTAAAATATGCAAAATCATTAAAGGTGAAGACAGCATGTTAGCATTTACGTGTTGCTAGTGGCAGTAAGCCTCTGCTGATAGATGTCATAATTACAGCATTATCTGAACAAGGAGCATTCAATATAAAAAGCCATGTCTCCTGATGTATTCTGAAAACCTCACATCTTTCCCTTTCCTCCCTTTGACGTAACAGCTGATGCACCAGCAGGACAGTCTGTGGCTGTGGGACTGTGCATGTTCATGTGATGCCAACAGCCAATCAGTGTTACAATTCTTCCTGTAGCTACAAAGTGATTTGTCATAGTTCATATGAACAAAGGATCAAAAAAAGGCAAAGATAAACTACAAAACAGCAAAAATGGTCATATACAACACAATAATATAAACCTTAATTTAGAAGCATTATATAATTTAAAAAGCATCTTTTTTTGTGACTGAAGGCCAGCATTACTCTGATGTCTCTGGAAACGTTTTTTCCTCTAGTAGCTATCTAATCATTGAATAGCCATTTAACATTACAAAACTCATAAAACCATTAAACCAAACAATCTTCACATAAATCCATTATAACACCAATACTGATTTCTTTATAAAATTGCCCCCGCTCCCAAAAAAAATAAAAAAAATAAAAAGTAACCATTGACTATAGTCTTTATCCTTTGATTAATAGACATCACTGCAGCTGGTTATTATAGGACATTTTGTCTGTTATTTCTTTAAGAGCTGCCGCTGCTGAATGTGATGCAGTTCTGACACAAATCTTTTTTAGATTATTCAACTCTTTTCTGCCCCAATTCATGTCAGGCGTGTTAGATGAGTGAGTGCTGGGCTGCTCCAGAACATTTCAAAGAAATCTTCTAAAATATGGCTTATTTACAATATATGACATGCTTGCACAGTTTTAAGGATGCTTTAATCGTCTTTTTGGGAGCTTCATGACTTAACTGACCACAATGTTGCATGCACGTAGCTTATTTCGTGCTTTAAAAAAGGAAAGGATCACACAGTAGTATTAATCTAAGCGACATGTAATAAAAGCATGAATTAGAATCTCAAAATGATGCCTAGAAAGAAATGGTTTGGCTTTTGCCAATTGTCAAAAAAGCCTGGTTTGACAACTGCACAAATCTGAGCATCAAATTTCAGGTTTGAGTCAATTTTTACACCTAGATTTGTTACAGTGGACTTTTGGTATCGTGTCAAAACACCTAGATCTACATCACTAGAAACAAACAGTATAACCTCTGTCTTAGTATCATTAAGATGTAACAAATTTATTACTTTTTTTTCCACTTAAAGAAGTCAGCTTAAAGAAAGTACACTTTTCTTCCATGTCTTCATAAATGCTTATTCCACCATGACTACAAAGCACCAACAAACATCAAATAAAAAGGATGCCAATTGTGTCTGTTACTGCAAGCACTGTTGAAATTAAAAATGAAAAAAACTTGACAAAAACAAATTGAGCATTATCCTTTGTTCTGTTTGCCCACCTCCTAAGGACAGAAATGGTTTCCTATAGACTCCATAGGTGTTGCAGGGTAAAGCACATTTATATTAGCTGTTGCCTGAGGCAAGGTGCCACAGAGGACAAAGAGAGAGTTCACATTAAGTCATCACTCCTTCTGTGTCGCAACTGCACCTTAGGGGCACTTATCACCTAGAGACCAATGAAAAGACATCGAATAACCAGAACAGGAGCAGGAAGCGCAGATGAACAACTCTAAGATGATGTGGATTCTTTTTGGTCAGGTGTATTACACCTGTACGGTGCAATCGCTAAGACTGATATAATGGCACGCTCTCGGTCTCACCCACTTGCTCAACATGGCGGGGCTCTGCTGCGCATCCCATTACTGACACCATGCCTGGAAGACCTGCCGTCCTCAGTCAGCTGCACGGGGGATAACGTTTCAGTCTCTTAATGCTCCTAACAAGCATGTTCCCCTTGCAACAGAGTGTCAATACATGTCCACAAAGTCACCCCTCCAGAGTCTCCTTCCACTAGGAAACACATCAAGCGCACACAATTATCCACAGCACCATTTTCATTTCTTCTTGGAAACGGGATATGGTGCGATATCACTTGGCACAACATACTCATTCCCAGTGGCCCAACAACGGGTTGTCATCAGCCACTGGTAGGAAAACACTAACGACGCAAATCAGTCAGGTTTATACTTATACATCATATCCCAGAGAAGACAACAAGGCTTAATCAAGGCTTCCCAACAGCAGGTGATATAAACACAGGCCTGATTGTGTTTTAACAACTTCCATCCAAAGAGGATGAACTACAGTGTCGGTTTCAAACAGACTCTGCTTTGCTGGAACGCTTGTACATGTAGGTAATTAAATGGTAATGAAGACTGGTGACTTCACAGACGTCATTAACCCTTCTCATTTAAATAAATAACAAGTACTACACAGTCTCATCCGACCGAGAAAGAACATGTAAATTCATTCATATCAACCATTTAAATGCGGAAACACCTCACAGCCGTGGTTGTTGACAAACTAGCAGGGAGACAAACCCTCTAATCTATCTTTTAAGTCATTCCCAGACAGATATCTTAGTCGGTAGATACTAATAGGGATTAAACTGTATTGGCTGCTTGATTCCAGGCCTCGAGTGGTTAATTATAACTCACTGGATATTGTCTCCTCAAATCCCACATGAAGCAGCCAAAATGAATCTTCGGTCCTTTTTTATGCCTGCATTGAGTCTCTAGAGATGTGAATAACACTTTTCCATTTACACTGGATTGCGGCCAATCCATCAAAGGTGATGGATACGCAGAAGACAAGCCGAACTGTTGTTTCGAGTGCACACTGGGTCTCACCGAGTCCATTTTGAGTGCCTAATGGAAGCCATCACATTACTCTCAAACTGAACAGATGTGAAAAATAGAATCCTGCATTTCACAAATTTGCAAAGCAACAGGTCTGGATTGGTTTCCCATGAAATTCAAACACTAAAATCACGCTTGTAGTTCATAATGGCTGTTAGTTAAAGATAATCTGTGTCCCTACATGACCGTGCTCATCTACATTAATGTACTGGCTTGCTTTTAATTTTATTACGTTTAATGAACCGTATACCTTTTTATATACTTTATACAACCCTCAACAAACCACTACCCAAAATAGCAAATATCATTAATGCAAGACAGTCAGTATAAAAGCCATCTAATATGACTGCATTCTGCAGTCATCTTGTGTCTAAAGGCCTTGTTTACAAGGCTACAGATCTAGTAACAGTTTAAATGGATTACCAGGTTACTGATTGCGTACACATCTAACGTACATCTATAATTCCTGATACAAGTCTAGTGTATTCTCTGAATATTTTTTCCAACTAGTACCGATCAACCATTTCCATACATTAACAAAAACTGATAAAAAAAATATCTAAATACTTATTTATATACATGAAGCCTATTTACAAATCTTTAATTTGTTGACACTATATATATGAAGCTCTTAATTCTATTCTTTTTAAATGTGCAAATACTAACATGTTTTGGTCTGTGTGAGTGCTTGCTGCAATACTCTCATGCAGATCCAGTGCATTACTCACAATGAATCACTTCTATCAGTGCCAATCCACTGCCAAACAAATGCCATTTAGATATTAAGATAAACTACCAATGCACAAAGATAGCACGACCATTTAATTCCATTAATGCTGCTTTTCATGGAGAGGGGAAAGGGCTTATGTTACCTTGTTTTTGATGTTGCAATGGCAGCAGACCGTCCACAGGTACTTAAGGGTCCTCCACAGGAGGATGATGAAGAGACCCCCGAAGAACGTCACCATGGATGAGGCGAGGAAAGCCCACCACATGCGCTGACCATTGTTGTCACAGGGTACGTCTGGTGAGAAAGGGATGATCAGGTCCATCTTCGATATAGAGACAGAAGAGTCCGGGTTTTTGTTCAAATTGATATTATTACTCATTCTAGAGCTGCTGCCATAGGATCCGTTGCCATCTGCCACAGCTAGCATTGAGATGAAGCTTTGGAGAGCTCCTGCCAGCGCCCCCAACCCCAGCCATCAGCCATATTGCTTCAAATATCCCTCTCCTTTCTTCTCTGTTTTTCTATCCACGTCTGCTCAGTGTGATTA
Organism: Enteromius thamalakanensis; assembly: GCA_032357475.1. Taxonomy (NCBI): domain Eukaryota; kingdom Metazoa; phylum Chordata; class Actinopteri; order Cypriniformes; family Cyprinidae; genus Enteromius; species Enteromius thamalakanensis. The sequence goes on along the minus strand of JAUCMT010000024.1, from coordinate 320,045 downwards.
ATATTTTTGAGCGAGAAATGCAGCAGCTTGGAGAGCGTGAGGAGGAAACGCGCGTCCGTTACCCTCAGCGCGAGACATTTAAATCCGCATTAATGACGACTTCATATTTCATTTTGAAGGGCTTTCCTCGTCTTTTTCCATATCTTCTAAATAAAATGGAGTCTAAAAGCGATGTTCGCGCAGTTTGTATTGTAATCAGTCAGAAAGCGAGAGGATTCGTGAGAGAAACGCGGACAAACGGCTGTCTTCAAGCTCTCTGTCGTCCATTCAGTCACAGGGTCGCCTCAGCGGCGTCTAATCGATATTTCTCCCATAAACGCCAACTTAATCAATGTCTCCAAAGCTATTCAGCTGGGAACCGAGTCGCTTTTGTAGTCTTGCGAGGCTCGGCGGAAGAACCCGTTCAAATATCGGCTTTTTGGCGATTATTCCGCTCTCAATGACACGTCGCTGTCCCCATTCACTTTCCTCAGCTGATCCAGGCAGAGTCCGTCAGATCTGCTCCACAGATTGTTGGGGAGATTTACAGGTAGGAGGGCGGAGCTAAACCCTTATAATAAAGATGGATGAGAGAGCATACGGATATATTTTTTATTAAACGCATCAACAGTGCACAATAGCGAACTTCTTTAAAATATACTTTAATATCAATATCAAATACATATCAATAATATTTACTTTTCACATATTTTACACTAGAAAAACCCTTTTTTCCCATTCAAGATTTAAGAGACTGTATTAAAGAGCTATACTTACAAAAAGCCTAATAAAGTGCGGTTAAATATTCTGTATTTAAGCAATATTACACGTATCTATTGTATTGAATATTAGCAGCTAGTGTCTAATGTCTAGCATTTTGCATGTGTGTAAGAGCTCAAAGATTTGTCAGAACATTTGTTATTTATTACTATTAATATAATTTCACCCTCAGATAAAGCGACCCATTATAAATTATACCAACAGGTTGCCCGGTTTTCACAACAAAACCCGCCGAATTGCTACTTAAAACTAACACTTTCGCGTTTCGAGAGGGGATCCCCTGGTAAAATAAATAAATAAATAAATAAATAAATACACGTTTTTGGTGGGGTTAGCCTGGTAAAATTCGGGTTTCAGGGGATAAATGTCACGTTAATGAGGTCGCTTTAACAGTATTAAAGTAGTAGCGCAATTCTGGGGGATAAACCGCGGACTTGGCAAACCCACTCCTGGTTTTGCAATTACTGCACCTGCCAATCTGAACACCAGTGAATAAACGAGGTACGTGCACAGCGCGTGGATCAAGCAACTTGCGTTGTATAATTACTAAACCATGTGGAACTTGCCGTTTTATACTCCAACCACCAGAGGGCTAAAAGTAACGCGTACAGTAACTTAACCATCAAAATTACAACGTTTAAATTGAATTGATCTTATCCTCATATTTACATTAACAGGTGAGTTTAGGATTAAATGGATGAAAAGTCAGAACCAAGTCTTTCCGGAACACATAAATAAAAAATCTCATAAACATTTTATGTTTCAGTATGAAAGAAAAACGTTATATTAGATGTAAATGTTAATTATTTTATCTCGATTTATTTGAAATGCATAATTTGTACAGCAGCATGCACGGACATTCAGCGCACATGTTTAGAAAGACAGGTCTTTGTGAAGAGAATCCTAAGGTCAAAAGCGGTCAGATGTCATGTGATGCTTCATTATGCATCAACATGTTTATCCTCGTGTTTGTCTCAGTAATTTGGTCGTGGTTTCACCGATGAGGTCTAAACTGTTTCCTCAAAGGTCAAGGATACGTGATAAACGACTGGGAACATGCTGAGTTGTTGCTGAAATTGTAGAAATATTGATGATAAAATATAAAAAAACAAAGATTGAGTTTCATCATCATCATCGTGTGGATACTTATAAGACATATGACACTGTCTGTTTGACAGGCTATGAAATGAGACCCTAAAACAAGTCATTTTCAAAATATAAACATAGATAAACCCAAATGAGGTGTAAAAGAGATTTACTAACACCTATGATTTTTACGGTTGTGATTTACAGTCTGAGAGATGCTGTTACTTTACCAAAATAGCAGCTGAAACAGAATCTTTGTAGATGGTTGTCAGCACAGTGTGTTGGCCTACCCATGTCAACAGATCATGCCACTCTAAAATATTCCACTGTCTTTATTTACTTAACATATTTTTGAATTAATTCATTTGCTTGTCTCTGTGCATGTATATAACTTGTACATCTAAAATGATAAAATAGTATTTGGTTCAGTTTAACCCTTTGCAGTTTAAGGCCTATTTATGCCAGTGACTTCTAGATCAGATGTATAACTAGAAAGTAAAGTTTGGAGTCAAACTTTAAGTTGGCTTGAAAAAGCCTAGCTAGAAGCTTTAAAGTAGTTTA
>JAUCMT010000024.1:306245-317539 GCA_032357475.1 Enteromius thamalakanensis | reverse complement strand
TTTGGAGTTTGTAGCTTGAAAGCTCTAGGAGGAGATGCGAATCGAAATTTGGATAGGAATAATAATAATAATAATAAGTTTAAATAGTATATCAGTAAGTTGGCTTTTTCAAGCCAACTTAATAAAGTGTTTTCCAACAAATGATTAGGCAATCATTTGTCTGATGATGTGCTTGTTGGTAATGTAAGCATGTAAATGTTACAGAGTTTATCTTCCTGCTGCCAACAGTCATCAGTGAGGACAAATTAAACAGATCTCATGGCAGTCATGTCATCAAGTGCATTGGCTTCTACAGTTCCTGTCTAAATGAGTGATTTCTTACAGTGACTGATATGCTACAGATGCTCCTTATTATTTACTTTGATTATTCTGAATAAGATAAGAGGAACTTTATTTATCCTGAGGGGAATTATTTTGTCATAAACATGCTTAATGCAGCCATGGAACAAGAAAAATACAAAAATATATACAATAAGTACAGTAAATAATAATAATAAAATGGTATACAATAAGTACAGTAAATTGTAATAACAACAGTAGAATAGTGCAAATAGATCAAATGAAATACAATTACATAAATGTTAATTATGAATATAGCTGCAATATATAAAATAAAATTGCACATTTTATTAGCATACACAAAAATGCATTTATTCAGATTTTATTTTTATTTTTACCATTGAGCAGCACATGAATGTTCAAACTGTATCTGTTAGTTCTCCTCCTACTGGACAACAACTGAAATGCAAACCTGGAAAGGGTTTCTTAATAGCTCCTGGGATACACTAAAACAGGACAGACGTTGGGTCTTACGCAATAAACGTGATAGAAATGAATACTACCACCTTTAAAAAACAATCATTCAAATAATACTTTTTTTTTTCTCAGTGTGTGCATATTGAGTTGGCAACATATTCCATCCTCCTCTTTAGTTGAAGCTATATATTCTTGTATCGCGTGAGGGGGTCTTTCCGTGGTTTTCCATCTCATCACAGATAGCCGTCTGTCCTAGTCGGCCACCAGTTGGTAGGGTCTGGATCTTGCAGACCAGGCTTCAGTGGTGTTATTTATGGAGGGCAATAGGATCCACAACTGGTCATCTTCCTGGAAAACGTGCCCAGCTGTCAGCTTAGAGGGCTAAAGAACCGGTTCCTGCAAGAGCCGCGTTAAAAGAACTGCATAGCTGACAGATGCAACGCTTAGTTATCCACATGAACTTTATTACAATGCTGGAAGAGAGCACACTTTTATACTGCTGAGGCTCGACACATTTTCATGGTTGACCACTCAGGTTCTCAAGTTGAGAAGAGCTGTCAGCAGCTGTCTTGAAACAGATACGCCAGCAGGAGACTCGACCCTTTCTAAAAGAAGAGGAAGGGGACTTGAAGGACGTGTTGCTTTCGGGGTGAGGCCTAAGAATGCCGCAAAAGGCTTCCCGTGCCGTGGCTGAGAGCGGGAGTTCAGGAAATCAGCACAAGCCAAATGAGGACGTGTTTGGGGGAGGAGCTTGACTTCTCATGACTGAACTGTGATAATCAGCGCTGGCAGGGCCGAGGGCATCTTCAGTGGTACACACCACACTAACCCTTTACTAAGGAAATGTGCAGTCGTACAGCCAGTGACCTCTCTGTCAGGGCTTACCTGATGACTCTTTCTTGTTTGAAGGGCAGCTGAAAACGAAGATGAATGCGTGGCCAGAAGCACACGATTATTCAGTGCCTGTTTAAAGCAGCATATTATGATAATTAAGTCTTTGGCTACAGTTATGAAGCTTGTTTCACAAATGATGAGTGCGCAAGTAGCAGCCTTTGCTGCTAATATGTAAATATTTAAATGAATGAGACGCATGTTTTATTATAGCATCTTTATAGTACACGGTGGAAATATTGTTGAGATCAAATGTTTTAAAATGGTAAAAATAAAAGTACATATATATTTGATAATTATTTACAAATTAACACTGACTTTTTTTTATCCTGACATTTTACAAAAAAAGGTGTCTATCCATATATCTACATATCCATCCCTTAAAATATCTATAATCCTATATCTCTCATTATCTTAGATCTATAATCTCTATCCATCTATATAATCATACATAATTTTACCATATCTGATTTAACAATATTGTATCTATAATCTATCTTCATCAATCCATCTCGAACTATATCCTTCTATCTGTTTATCTCCCCCATCTTCATCCATATAACCCCATGTATCTATCCACCTATCTATATCTATCCATCTCCCCATCACATCCATCTAGCTTATCTATTTCCATCGCCGTCATTATCTATTTTTGTTGGTTTATCTACGCACATGCGTCCTTACAGTCTATCATTCCATCTGATGGATGTAGATATAGACAGACAGATGTATATACAGACATGGATTTTGCCTATATCTGCATCTGTCTATACCTACCTTTGAGTAGACATCTGTCTATCTATAATAGAACTATAATTATTATAATATATAATTCAGCAATACAAAGCTACACAGCCTTCACCGGTGCTTCTCACTGCCATCAAGGCAGATTCAAATGACAAAGTGCTGTGGTGTTTTACTCGGTCTGCTGATGAAAAATTAACCCAACAAGGATTTTCAGCAAAAACAAACTAATAAATAAGAAGTCTCATCACATCAGGTTTAACAACCCCATCCAGCACAAACAGCAGCTGACAGCCGTACAGACGCAGCTATTGTCTGAGAGCTCACCTTAGTTCCAGTAATTAACACCATATCTTCCCCATGGTTAGACGCAGTGCCTCAGCTTCAAGGAGGAGCAACAAATAAGACAGCTCCACACTCAATTACAGCACATGTCAATCTGCAGAAGATGCAACCGGCACCGCGGAAGCAGCTGTATGACACCCTTAATATGATGGAGATCTCAGCCCACAGCACAATGAATACACCCATCAATCACACACACACCATCGTGATTCATTTAATGACATTGTGAGATACAGAAAATGTCTTTTATTCTCGCATTAATGACATTTTCATACAAATCATCCTTTTAGAATAAAAGAAATCCCAATGGAAACAGTACCTGCGTTTTAATTATTCGAAATACTCGGTGGTGATGAAACTCTCGTGTAAAACCATATGCTAGTTATTCAGAATAACAGTTAGGCGTTAGATTCACTTAAAAAAAAAAAAAAGTCTAATTTCAACCCAATGGACTGATATATTACTGTGAAAAAAAAAAAGTAAGAAATCCCTTTTTATGCAGTGTTTCTCTTTTTTTTCTTTAAAAAAGGCAGTTCATGAAATGTATGGAGCAGGAGTGATACACATGAATATAATTTTACAGTAAAAATGATAGTACCTATTTCCATTCTACTGGAAACCTACAAACAGTCATTTGTTTAGGGTCAGAACATTGGAAGTGCAAAACAGGAAAAAAACAAAATAAGGTGTTTTTGGCACAACATTAATGGAGCTACTGGTCTGCTTGAGACATGACATGCCTCTTGAATAATAATAATAATAATAAAAAATTATTAAATAGCAATGAAAAACCACTAACACTTAAACAGATTTAAGAAAACCATTTCAGGTTTACCCTGCAACTTTTCTTTTCGTGATTTTTTTGTTTTGTTTTTGTTTTTAGTGTGTAGTACATATAAAAGTGACTGACAAACATACACCAACAGAAACCTGCATTCACTCTCTCTCTTACGCACGCACACAAAACATGCTAATATTTGCTAAGACGTGACACTCCCGTCACACTCCCCTAGGACTATAGCCTAGTAAAAATACAGTAAATATATTTCTATATATTTCGATGAAATTGCATACATACGTATATATGTGCACCCGTACTTCAGTTCGTATGCACAAGTACAAGTGTTATGTGGGATATTCTCTTTAAATATAAGCTCTGCTATGAGAATGCTTCGAGATCTCATAGTACACAGTGGTCTGTCTAGCCCTGGAGTGCAATCTGAGAAGTTTTACTGTTTAAATACCAGGCTTTCACCTCATGCCATTGTCATACGCTCAGTAGATCTCCAAAGGCACTTCCTTTTGGCCCGTAGAAAGCGCTTAGCTGCTGTCTGTCTCAGCTCCATAGATAAGCACTACGATTCAAAGCTCACTGACATCTACACAACAAACTTGGCCACAAACGACTCTTAAATCACGAGACGAGGATTCAGTCTTTGAGCTGATATGTCAGACGTAGGAGGGTGTCACGCATACACGTTTTGGTGCTGGGCTGCTTGTACGAGGGGGGGGGGGACTTCACATTCAGGCAGACATTAAACAATTCACCGACTGATTGCTCTGTAAACGAGTGTCTTAAATGCAGCATTGCTAAAACTTTACATGTCCGTCAGGAAGACCAAAGGAAATGAACAAATACTTCAGTGCTATCGTCCTGCATCCACGCACACACACACACATCTGTAGACACTCACACACATACAAATAAAAGTTACAATTAATAACCTAATAAAAACAAAGAGACAAAAAAAGAGAATCACTATCTTAACGTGACGCTCGTAATGCTAGTGTACCTTTGCGTGTGCTGTGTATAAAGTCTAGTGTTTGTAAGTTTTGGAGCCCTACGGAGAGCCCAGCGGCGTCCACAAAACTTTGCTCTGTTCCTGATCCACAATAGTCACAATCTGAGTGCAAATGTACGGGAAGGTGCCTCCTTGAACGATACCTGTAAGAAAACATCAAACAACAGCGAGTCAAGCTTTTGTGAAACAAAAGTGGCATGCATTTGAAACTTTTTTAATGAATGCATTTACTGTTAGATAAAGTCTTAATTTAAATCTGACTGTCCCCATGCACAGATTTGTTTTCCTTTCTTAAATAGGAAAAAGAAATGTACTTTAATGGTAATTTAGCCTTAGGATCATATTTGGTTCAAATTAATTCATCTGCTTCACATCACGGTGTCATATTTTGCAAACGGATTTGTACAGAGTGTGATAAGGATAGCAAACCTGTGAAAAATTTGCTGTACTCCTGTTCTATCTTCTGTGCAATCTCAAACTGCTCCTTGGAATGTTTTTGAGAGACTTTATCCCGCAGATAAACTGGATCCTTCTGCTCTCTACACAGGCAAACAGAAGCTTCATACTTCACACATAATGATATTACAAGATTGAACTGGCACAGTGACACTGTTCTTTTGAGACAAACATGGTTCAAGCAGCAACATTTTGGAAGGGTGCATAGTAATAAAACGCTCGTAAAATGAAGACATCAGGCTGTTAAATACAGAAACTGGCTGTGACAGATTTGGTCTGTGTCAGTGTGTGCAAAATGGGTAAAATTAAATAAAATTAAATAATTTCAAAAAATAAAAATGTAAAATAAAAATAAAATGTTTAAATCTAAAACTAAAAAAATAAAATAAAAATAAAATAAAACAAGAAATTTAAAAATAAATTAAATAAAATCCCCTGAAAGGCACAGTCTGGTGCTGTGTAAGTGTTCAGTTAAAAATGTCTGCATATAATATGTAATATTTAGATTCTTGTTTTTAACAAGATTTAAGTTTTTGTATTTAAGTTTTCATAAAAAGCCTTTCTCAGTTTCAAGAAACACCAAAGCCTATTAAGTCATTGTACATGATATGATCCTGAGCGCTAATGAGAGCAGTACTGATTAACTCGGGCTGCCTTTATATTAAGTAGGTGCTAGTCAGCAGGTCAAAGACGACCTGCATTAATTCCCATAGTGATCGAGTGAAGGCTTGATTTTCTAATCCTGCTGGGAAATCACCAATTTAAAAAGCTCTGTTGGGACGACTTTGCACCATTAGCGCCCTGACGATTCCTCACAGAAGCGCTGGAGAGACCTAAAGGCACAGTTATGCAGTGCTATCAAGAGAATAAAGCTGGGATTTATTGTCCTTTTAAGTCTCACACCCCTAGAGAGCTATCAGTACAGTATGCTGCGAACCCGTGATATGCATATTAACGGTCTACAGTCGGCTTTCATTCTCCTCGTCTGATAAGCTGGGCAGGGGATCTCGTAAAGCGGTCTTCAGCGGACAACCTTGAGTGAGAGCGAAGGAGAGGGACATAGACAGAAAGACTAAAGCGGCTGCCTACGCTGTCATATATCTTGTCTATATCTGTGAAACGTTATGGTAAAAGTGAGACAAGATATTCATCACTTAAACAGCAGTACTTCCAAGTCAAATGCAGCCTACACAGTAAAACTGCTTTCCATTCCCCAAATGTCTCCAGGGCCCTGAGGGAGTGCACAGGAACTTCTTGGCGCACAAATGTGCCATGAAGGGCCTTGAGAGAGTGTGTGTGTGTGTGTGTATGTTTGGATGGGTCCCACAAGGACACCCTAGAGCTCAGCTGGCTCGCTGAAATATTCGAGAAGTATGTGTGAAGAGGGATGTGGACACTTACTTTATCTGCTTTGCGTTTTTGTAGCGAATGAAAATGACGATTGGGTAAATGTGAACGCTGTGAAGCCGTTCGATAGCGTGAGGTGCAATGTCAAGCAAACAGTGACAGTCCTACGAAAGAGAACGACACAGTACAGAACAGGTCTGAGTCATGTTACACAGATACAGCATGAGCGACTGCAAACAGAGAAACAGGAGCTCACTGACAGCACATCAACAAACATGAACCTCGGCTCTTGATAGTCATCTAATTAAAAGATTTAACAGTTTCCTTCTCATAACATTTTTTGACTAAGATGTTAGCAGCAGGTGTGGACGAACCTTTTCTGTGACTTCACTAATGGATGCAACAGTAGTCACATCGAAATGGCCACTCCTCCGTTTGTAGTCGATGAAGAGAAAGTCTTTCACCCCACGCTCGATGGCCTGCTGGGAAGCCTTCATCACCTCTGGATGAGCAGAACAAACAAAGGTCAGCGCACTCGTATTTAGCAGCATCATTAGACTAAACCAACAAAACTAATATCCAATAGAAGTCTTTTATGTATTTAAAAACTAACAAATTCAAAAAGACAGGTTGTACAAGTATTACATTTCAATTAAGCGAACATAACCATTCAATTAAAATAAATAAATAAATAAATACAAATGTTTTCACTTTTTTTTTTACTTGTGATAAAGGCTTTAATCACTAAACAATTAAAAATAATAATAAATTCTCCTTTATAAAATAATTTTTGTAATAGGCACAAACATTATGGGTACCAGACTGAGTGATATATTAGTACAATTTATATTTTTTTTATACAACTTTAATATTTTAGATGTCTTTTATTTTTATTTTTTCAGTTCTCATAATAATTTTAGGTTTAATTCAGCAAATTATATTAAGCTTTATTTGCATTTTATTTTTATTTATTTCAATACTTTAACTTAAGTGAAAATTAATAAATAGTTTTATTAGTTTTTATTTGTGCTGTCAAACGATTAAATTGCATCCAAGATAAATGTTTTTGTTTGTATATGAGTGTGTATACTGTGTATATTATATATAAAAATGCACACACCAACATTTATGTACATATATACACACACATATATACACATATATACACCCACACATACATGCATATATATATATATATAGACACACACATACATACACATATGTATATATTCAATATATAAATGTAACATTTTTCTTACATATATACATGCATGTATGTATATACACAAAAACTTTTATTTTAGATGCAGTTGATCAATTGAATCGTTTTTATTTGTTTTTTTTTAGTTTTAACAATAAGAATAATAGTCAGGGGTGGTTATGTAATTGAAAACCTGACCTCACAGTGAAGTACATGCTTTTTTGACATCACCGGTTAAATCATGCTTTTGTTAACCGTAGACTACGAAAACAAAGATCAGTTCTGCAGGTAAGAACTAGTGAACATTTACCAAGCACACATCTGCTGAATTTCTCAGGGGATTCCTTGACCAGTATGTCTTTAACCGGATCCACCAGCGGCCCGAGGATCAACACCGGTCTGGGAGTTGTGCAGTCAATCTTCTGCACTCTCTGATAGGCCAGACTCACAAAATCTGGCCACATCCCAAAAAAAAAAAACAGAGTCAACATCAATCTCATCAAAATGCTAATTTCATCAGCACGGCATTATGGGATACTGGAGAGTCTCACCATCTAAGAATGGAATCGAGTCTGTGCTGATTGCGTCCAAGGCTACAGCATCTTTCCCATCTTTGGAGCTGCTACGTTTGTGCTTCTGTTTCCTGCGGAAGAAGGATCTGCGTGCGGCAGCAGAGAGGGTCTTACTGGAGCCCGTCTCATCCTTCAGTTCAGTCATACTGTGTCTGCGGTAGAACTCCTGATCCATCCTGCAGCACAACATGAGTCCAGGTCACACCACTGCAGTCGTCTGGATAGTACGTTTACATATTTATAAGTATATACTATGTATATACTTATATATTTATAAGTACAGTATGTAAGTATATACTGTTACCTCTTATTATTCGGTTCCCTTTAAAAACTAGTTCCTTTTATAAATAATAATATATAATTTATAAACACAATTTTGTTTTGTCTGAGGTTTAAAAATAAATAAGTTAATTCTCGTTGCTCAATGAAACAAGACAATATAAATCTAGTATGTAGCTAAAAAGCTACATATATACAAATTGTATTTACAAGATTGTTGAAATTAAACTACTTTAAAAATGTCACACATTCACATAAATTTCACATAAAATAATAAAATATAAATTGATATAATAATAATAGAATACAAAATATAATGAAGCAAGTGGGGACGGTTTGCACCTTGTGCAAAAAAATAAATAAGTACAAATTGTAAAACTTGCCCAAATTTCAGGCTATATTTATACAACACCAATTTTGGGATTTTCGGGTCAGTACATTTATTTTATTTTTATTTTTTTAGGGCATTTCTTTATGTCCACCATTAATTTTTTTTTATTATTATTATTTGCTTATCTGTATCTATTTTAAATAGATTAAAAATGTAATATTGTAAAATATAAAAATTATTTACACCATTTTTTATTTTAATATATCTAAAAAAGAAATTCACCAAAGCTGAATTCAGTATTACTTTAGTCTTAAGTCACAGGATCCTTTAGAAACCATGCTAATATTCAATAAAATAGATTTTTATTATTAGATAAAATAGGCTTGCTTTGTAATGAAGCATTGAAAGTGTGGGACAAATACTAAAAATATTACTCATGTAGTGTTAATAATGTGACGCTTTCTAAAGATCACATCTTCAGAGGCTGTGACTCACATATATTTGCTAGGGATCTGCCCTCTTTGAATTTTTTGTGCATTTTCGTCTAGCTGCCAGGCCATCCAGGTGCCAAAGTTGCCATTTGGTAGTGTGTCATCCACATAGAGGATGTCGTCTTTCTTAAAAGAGAGGTCGAGCTCAGTCTCAGCCACTCGGTCATAAAGTGCTCTGTATGAGAAAGAGGACATGAATAATTCAACAAGTGACAGCATTATACATGAGCAAAAGACTGCGGCATCTGCAAGAACGAGGTAATCCGAGACAAATGAAAAGAGCGCAGAAGACAAAGAAAAATAAAGGAAGGAAAGAACGAATGAAAAATTCAGGAAGAGGCCGGGACAGAGCCGATCCCTCATTCCTAGGTGTAGCACGAGGCGGCCTTTAGCGGCCACCCATAACTCTTCATCCCTGCTCATTCATGACATGCGGATTGACGAAGATTATTTACTGCCCGTGACATCATGGGAGCACAGGCATAAAAAGCGCCCTGCAACAGCTGCGGGCCACAGAATTTCATTTGCAAAGACAAACACGGCTATTTCTGAACGGCCCTCTTCCATTATTCTTTTTCCACCTCGCAGACACAATGCATCTCTGTCTCCAACTGTCTCATTACCACAGCTACTATTATAGAACACAAATTATGGAGATTTGGTGATACAATCTTCACCGCCAGATACAATATCTCACCCTCCATCTTAAACATAATTAAAGAGATTAAAAGATTCCCGTTGCAGCAGTTTTCTCACATATCTATATATAGAGCAGCGCACACAAGGCCCAAACACTGGCATTTGGTTATAGGGAAGCGGTAAGTGGCCATGAATGGAGATGCATGTCGATGCAGAAGAGATCATGCTGTACCTGATATAGAATCCATCTCCAGGAGTGTCCTTCACCTGGTTGAACTCATCTAGACGATGCTGGACTCTGAACGTCACCGTTTCTGCAGGCTTCTGCATTTCCAAATACGCCTCCTCAACAGTTTTATTCTTCATACTAACTGTGCCATACTGGATGAACAAAGAATGATAGGAAGGGTGCAATCAGAATCAATTTAAATATCCAATCTCCAAAATGTAACCACAAAATAAAAGTAACATTTACACTACACTAGCTACCTCTGTGAAGGAATTAGACTGCTAATAACCATTTTAACATTGGTCACAAACAACATTTTGAATGGTTCCTGATCGATTTCCATTCCACATTTAATAAACTTGTAGCAAAACACAACGACTTCTTTGCTTTGTCTTTTGTGAAGCAAATAAGTGCTGTTGACAGAGGTCTGAATATATCCATGCCAGGAATGGGATATCACCAATTTCACACCATGCACGTCAGGAAGCAAAAAAGTGATGGATATAAAAACATTGCTGGGAATGCATACTATCATTTGAATTAAAGGACAACAAAACAGGCAGTGGGTGAGTCTGCATGAGCCTTAGCACATCAGAGCGAGGCCGGAAGGAGTCCTAAAACCAAGTGAGGATTATTACACTTTTGGTTAAACTGTCACAAAGTCAATAGTGTTTTTGTTTGGATTTTTTATCAGTAAAACCCAATGTGTTTAGACTTGTGGTCATGCAAACTATTCTAACTGAAACATTACTACTTTGAATTTTAAAGATTACAGGATTGGAAGCTTAATCGATGGTGACACTGAAATTGATAGTGGTGGAGTTTATTTATAGCCTAACTTACTTCTGGAGACAGTATGTGCAGGAATCATAGCTGTTGCTGGTCACAGAGCTTACTTTACCAATGAAAAACATTCCAACTGGATTTTTGTCAAAGAAACCAGAACGAAATGCATTATCACTGCGGCACTATAAACCAAAATCATAATACTCAGCTTAAGTTAAATGTCTAACTGCACCAGTGCCAATGTTAGGATGCTTGATTGTGAAAGTCAAGGCTGTCAGTTTAAAGTGTATTTGTCCTTTCGGATCAGAGCACTGCATATAACATAGGGCTGGGCGGTATATACCGCAAGATATATTATGCGCATCTCATCAGTAAAGCCAGTTCTTTGATTAGCGCTAAATCTACGTCACCTGTATTTAGAAGGA
>JAUCMT010000024.1:288636-302093 GCA_032357475.1 Enteromius thamalakanensis | reverse complement strand
AATTGTGAACAAATTAACCATTAATTAATGCTTAACTAATGCATTATTTTGGACCCCTATTCTAAAGTGTAACCGAAATTTCTAAGGTTTTGTAAAAAATCTCCTCTTGGTTTGGAAGATGAGTCATTTTAACCATGTAAACAACTAACTGGGAGCTTGCAGAACGAAATGTTTCTTGAACAATTGATAGATTAGATTAGTCAACTAGAGTCATCATGAACTGCCATTCACAACCCATTTTACTTTGGTAACACATCATTTCCTTGTGGTAAATATATTCCTCGTAGCCTAGGCTGTATGCTAACACAACACAAAGAAGCAGGGATTTCTACAGCCAACCACTTGGAGCAAACAAGTACGTTTGTCAGGCATTCCCTGTGCGTAACTGGCAGGGAACAAACCTCAGGCTTCTGAGAGAGGAGAACCTAGGCCTAGCAGCCAGAGGGATTCTCAGAAAGGATCTGTTACGGTACAGAGATCTGAAAGATTCAGAGGAGCAAAGAAGAGAGGAGAAAAACAGATTGTGAAAGAGAGAGACACACAAGGGACTCTGGAGGAAGACAAATACGTAGAGAAGAATTATAATAAACACATAAGAACAACTGGAATGAATGAGTGACCTAGTTTGCAAAGCTCCACTAAGAGTCGATCTGAATTTTATATGATGATGCAGATTTAAATAAGGTGAGGGACGGTGGCGATACGAACGACTGATCCTTCGACATACGTTATTTTAGATTCACGCACAGTCCAATTATTGGAGTCAGATAAAGGGTTTCTGAGCTGTATGTGGATGAGAGCGAGCTGTTGCTTGGCAACCTGATGAAGGGGCTGGGGTGAGGGGGAAGTGCGCAGCAGGAAGGACCCGAGGCAGTGCGAGTGTACCTGTCTTTCCTCCGCTCTCCTGTGGGTACGGGGCTGACGGAGATCCTGGGCAGGGTGGAGATGGAGCTCTGAGACTGGCTGGAGGCGAACGAGGATGTCTCCAGATTGAGAGGAGACAGGGGTGGTGTGATGAGACTGGGACTGCTGCATTCTGAGTGAGACAGGGACCCTGATGAACAACACACAGAGATATCTATCAGCATGGGTTCTAGACTGACAACAACACAACAATTTCAAAGTCAATCCAACTCAAAACGATTCATCCAAGTAACACAGAGCTAAAATGCACTTAAAAATAACGCACAATATAACAAGCATTAACATTTACAGACGGACACTACAATTTCAAAACTTTGGGGCTGGTAGGTTGTTTTATTGAAATAATACAGAAAAGCCATTTATAATGCAACATTTTATACAAATGCAAACATTTTATTTTTCCCCAAATATTACAAGTATAATCACAGTATATAAAGCAAAACAACTATTTTTGACATTGATAACAAAAAGACATATCTTAAGCAGTAATTATCAGAACATCAGAATATGTTCTGAAGGATCTTGATACGGAAGACTGGATTAAAATAGAAAGCATTTTTTATGTAATAATGCGTCACAGTATCACATTTTATCTGTATTTTTGGTCAAATAAATGCAGCTATGGTGAACATAACAGACAAAAGTAGTGCAAAAATGAGTGAAACGGCACAATTTATAGCCTAATGGTTAAATAAAACAGTAAAATCATCAAGATTGTTGTGCTTGTTTTAATTACCCAACAAATCAGCCACTATAATACCATGAATATGCATTATATCGATCTGTTCTAACACAAAATGAAAAAGGTACTGTCAATTCTCTCTGCTTTGTATATATTTGGTTAAAGTTAAAGGAAATTTAAATTTTATGTATGAATCACTATTAGATATGAAAGAAAACCTCTTTGCCTCCGGTTATTTATTCAGGCTTCCAATATTTCAGTGTACACAAATGTCAAGCTTGTTTGTGCAAAGTGTTCTCTACTTGACATGTTTCACTTGATTTAGCTTAGCCTGACATTTTAATTGCCTTTCCTGTACCGTATCGCTGCATCTGGTGGTTATTTAATTTTGCAAACAGCAGTATGGAAGACAGAACTGAAGTAAAAATTCCAAATGCATTTATTTCAGGAAAATTTAAACAACTAAAATCAAATCAAATCAAATAACTAAAAATATGCTATATATGCTGTGATATCTATACAACATAGAAGGAGTGTTGATTCAAGATATGTTCAATTTATGAGAGGAGACTCACCTCTTTCTGATCCCAGCATTGAGCGAGGGTAACGCGGTGTGGAGGGAATCTTTATCCTTTCAGTGCGATACTGCAAATTATTTGATGAACCTTCAGGAAACAACAGGAAAAAGTATGGAGAAAAAAAACAGCATTTAAACTCAATACTCATTGCGTGAGGAGAACAGATGATATACACGATTACACCACAGACACTGACCCAGTCTAGCGCTGGACGGCAAGGAGTTGGTGCCGTTTGAGGCCCGGCTGCTACGGGACGACTCAGAGTAATCTGTGGAGCGTTTCTGGCTCAGATCCAGACTCAGATGCCCTTGATGCTGAGGACTGAGATGGAGAGAAGAAAACATACCACATCAGCAAACACAGGACAAAATCAAAGTCAATTATTATCATCCTGTTTATGACTAACTGTGGCTACTTGCACTTACTGTACTACAACATAATGAAAGGTTTGGTGATAACTTTCAGGGTCAAACACGAAAAGGTCAAAAATGGCACTAAATTGAACAAAAACGTCCTCAAATTCATGTTTAGGGGCAAAAGAAGGCTTTGCACAAAACTAAACATATTAAGACATAATTTTGATGACAGTGAAATGTAAATACACTGCTCAAAAAAAACTAAGGAAACACTAAAATCAAGATCTGAATGAACAAAATACTCTTATTAAATACTTTGTTTTTTACATAGTTGACTAAATCAAAATCACACAAAAATCATCAATGGAAATCTTTTATTACTTATGAACTTCTCATTTTTATCATCTAGAATTTATACACTTTAATTGTATATTATGTATTTGACATTTAAAAAACACTTTTGATGATTTTATTGGTCTACAGTATATTCTGATTGATTGGTGTTGCGTAAATATAAGTTTTTGATTCATACATAAAAAATGCAATATTGCCCCTTAATTGCAGCCGGATACCTTCATGTTGATACTGCCACAGAGTAGGCATATTTGATAAAGGTACAGTCTTCAGTGGAAGTCCAGTACATGTGTTATTGTGTGTGTGTAAGTGTTGGTTATCTCAGTGGGAACTGTGGTACCTGGGGTGTGTGTGCTGCTGATTGATCTGGTTGGCGACAGTAGAGCTGTTGTTAGTGTGAACTCTGTGACTGCGCACCATGTAAACGGGGTTCTTCATAACGGCCGTTACTGCAGGGCAGGGGGCCAGTCCTCGATGTGCTGAGTCTGAAGTTTAAACACAACCACATAATAACCAATAAAACATTTCAATGAGAAACACACACTCCCCTTCATCTGCCCGCTGCGCCCACATCTTTCATTTCTGCCTCTATTATTGTGACGACGGCTCTCCTCACACCACCAAGAGATGCTAGCCGGAAGCCAAAACGATGAGATGTTTCACATGGACATTTATATATTGATTTAATATAAAATTTATGATTTTTAATAATGCTATTATTGGTAAGCCATTGATGTCATTGTCCCCCAACTATCCACTGCTGACTTTAATGCAAGCAATTTCGTTTTCTGTGTGTGCGCCAAAATTTGTGAGATGTAGAGTTTTATTTGTGTGACCGTTTTATTTTCTTTATCATTAAATAAATGTCAACCTTAATGAAAAAATAAAAATTATATATATATATAAATATATATATACATATACACACACATATTCTTTAATTTTTTCTATAGTGTATTTATATATAATATAATATATAAATATGAATAAATATAATTTATTCATTTAAATGGCAATGAGAGTTTTTAACAGCACAAATTATGCTCAGTTTGGATTTTCTAGTTTTGGACCAAAATTTGCTTTGTGCTTCACAAATCTATATTTCTCCTAAATTATATTATTAATTTAACTTGTGTAATAAGAGTGAAAGCGGTAGATAAGTAACGCTCAACCAGTCTGAATAAAACATGACTTGATTTCTCGTCATGCTGTAGAAAGTGTGAAAATCTAAGGAAGCATTTCTGAAATATATTTTAACAAATATTGAAATTTTACTTGCAGCTACTTTTTACGTTGAATCACACTGTACCATAGTTAAATGTAACATATCTAATATTTACCATAACAAAATGCATGATAATTCACAGATTTATTTATTAAAAACTACATCAAGTGCACCATACTAATATCACAATTTGGCTTTTGCTTGTGTTCAGAATCAGTTCCACCGGTAAAGCCAGCTGCTCCGGGCGACAGATGAGCAGACGGCGGGGAAGCTCGGAAGGCAGCCATCCCGGCCAAAGCTTGAATACTCAAATCAAGTAAAAATAGACCTCATTATCACACAATCCCCATGTGAACTATATAGTCACGTGACAGAGGCATCAAGCAGAACCCACAGCGGTTTGTCCTGTTTCTACAAAAATCTACAGTCCTGACAATGTGTCAAAATATAAGTCATTGCATGAAATGGGACCTATTTTCATTTCATGCTGCAGGAAAGAGATAAATGCATAAAACCAAGCACTGCTTTTTCACCCATTATAAATGGGTTTCATTCGGAAAAATCAACAAGCTCGTTGAACCATATTCTACATGATTATCATAAATGAGCAATTCAATTATTCAGAACTGAGTTCACCATAAAATTAAGTAAAACATTCATTTTGTAGGCCGCCTTGATCGGAATAAAGATGAACAGCTCTGCAGAGCAAACGCAGACGGGGAGAGTGTAGGAAGAGTGTTGTTAAAGAGATACATTGAAATGCACCATGGGCGACTAGGGCTCTGATTAGGGCATCTGTAACTCACTGGGAGGCAGGGTTCCATTATAGGCTGTAGGCACAAAACCCACGCTGTGTCTGTGAGGTCGATTAGGAGAGGAACACAGCATCTCCCTCTGCTCCAAAGTGTCACCATCATTTGAATAACTCTGCCAAATACATACACACAGACACAGAATTAGCTAATGCAGCACAGACTTCTATAGAATGTTATTATAGAATATCTTAAAAATAACTGGGAAATAATCATTTTGAGCAATGTAGATATTAAAAAAAATACTTTAAATAATCAAGTCATGATTGTTATATCTATTTTTTACAAATAACAAATGATATAACATTGTCATTTACACTTCTACTCAAAAGCTGAATTAATTCAGCCGAGATGCATCAGACAGACAAATATTGACAGTAATTAAAAGGAATCAACTGATGCATTAAATAGAGTCAAAAATGAACTTTATATCGTAACCAAAAATGTCAAATAAATGCTGCTTTTTTTTTTGAAGTATACATAAAAAAATTATTTTATTAGCATATATAATATATTTTTTTCAGTTTAATGCAAATTCATTAATCATGTTTGCTTGCTGCAATATTAATCAGCACACATGACACTGAAGGCTGGAGTAACAGCTTTTGAGTTATTTTAAATGGTAATATTTCACAATATTACTGTGCTTTTAAACAAATCGATAGAGTATTCGTGAATATAAGAAACTTATATAAAAAAAAAAAAAAGATAAAAAAAAAAAAGTAACGCATCTGCACTAATATAACAATACATTTTAATAAATAGCCATATATTTTGCCATACATTTAATAAATCAAACTTATGGAACATGTTAAACTCCATATAGGAATATGAATATTTTAAATTGAAATTATAAATCAGAATAACATTTTATCTGCACTACACATTTATCAAGTCAACGAACTTTACAGTTTAAATTAATATTTCAAATTTGCTTCTGAGGTTTAAAATCTGTGCTGCTATTGAATATCTTTGTCTAAGTGCTGATGTTTTTTAAAAATGCCATTAATGCTACTGTATTCATAATGATAATCACTTAACATTATAATGAATAAATCCAAATAATAATAAATTATAATTTATTAGATACGCATTATATTAAAAATATACTTTAGTAATGTGCACATGAATAATTCTAGATTAAGTTGCAATATTTAGCATATTGATATACATCCAAGGTAATAAAATAGTGCTAAGCTAATCTTCTACATATCGTCAGGAGGCGTGCGTCAGCATTTCTAATGTTCTCTCCCCCTTTCTCTTTCCTCCCGGTGCAGTGGGAGATCAATCTCAGGCTGCGAGGCTAATTAAAACAGGCAGGGCCGGCTGTGTCAAGCCCAGCGGATCTATAAATTCACCTGGAAGCTCTGGAGAGGTATGTTCTGAGGAGTCATCCTGCGCCGAAATGCCGGGGCCGATTTGGGCCGAGGACGCTTCACTTCCGGTTCCTCCGGCCGCATCCGCCCGATGTCTTCCTCACAGGATTTCCTGGAGCTCAAGACCTTGCCTTCGCGGCTCACCTCGCTGAAGTACAGGTTGCCATTGCGGTCCTCCTGCTTGGGTTCGTGGACAGACATGGTGGTGATGGTGGACTCTGAGGCGGAGCTGCCGTGGTGTTTGTGCTTGAACTTGAAGGAGTCGCTACGTGTGGGTGGGGTCGGGGGTGTGGTGGCGGAGTCTGCTTTTAAAGGTTGAGGCGAATGGTAGTCAGTCTTTGATAGCGGATCTGATCTTTTGAAGCTGTCGGCATCAATGGGCTTTCTTTGCTTGGGCGACCTGTAGATGGAGAGCTGCACAGGGCTGTCGGTTGTCATGGATACACCCACCACCATTTTTGGCCAAGTGCCGCCACTGTGTTGCTTCTCCAGGTTGGTTTCCAGTGTAATGCATTCAGGGCCGACTGACTCTGAACGGGTGCAGCAGACCTCCTGGAAGGCACTGCCGCTGTAGCGGACCGGTCCCAGCTCTGAAGCGGGTCGGAGACTGTTAGGGTGCAATGTGGAGATCGGAAACACCTTCCTCTCAGAAAAAACGCTCTCGTCCAAGTCAGCCCTGGTCTTTCTTCTCTCGCCACCTGCGTCGCTGCTGTAAATGTCTGTCTGAGTGGAGCTGTTGTGTTTGAGGTTTCTGCTGTTTCGGGAATGGATATCCGACAGGTGGATTCTGCCGTTGGATTTCTCCGCCTCCCTCAGGCTCTCAAAGATGTTCTGCCCCGACGTGCTCTGGGGAAAAAACTGTTAATGGACAGGTTCAGCACAACTGGCATAAATAAAACAAAAACATCCATAAAACAAACATTCACTGTTACTGTGACCTATTTGGCAAAGCCGGCTTCGGTGGCTACCCAGGTTAATTCAAGTTTAGTTTTGATTCAGGAAGATGCGTTGGTTTTGAGTGTCATATTTGATAACCAAATTAAAACACTTCACAGTAAAAGCAATTTAGTGGTGGAATTGCAAAAAATGTATTGCTAATTATTTATTATATTTTATTTATATGAATTACATATTACATTTTTAATGCATTACATTTTTTAAGCACTTTGTGAACATATATAAATTATATGTATGATTAAAGTTTTTGAAAATTAGCTGTCATGCTGAATGTACAACATTCAAAACAACAAAAAACTGAATCATTGAAATTAGTAATTTTTTAAAAGAGGTCATCCGGTGCCGCATACACTTTTACAAGCTGTTTGAAATGTGTGTTGGGAGTGTGTACACAACCACCCTACAATGATAAAGATCCCCCAGTAGTTTTCTTTTAATTTAATAAAAATAAGTTGCCCCTTCTGAAATCAAGCCACACCGACAGAAGCCACACCCACAATAGTTGATTGACAGCAGAATGTGACACAGACTAAATTGGTGCCTTACCTCAGACCCGCCCTGAGTAAGGCATCATCAGACCGAGATGCATTTCTGTTTTTATTTCTTTTTTATAATCATCTCTTTATCTTCTAAAGGGAAGTCCATTTCTGTGAACCCACTAAACCGGGTTGGATTTGTTTAGATTTGTAAAGCCACTCTAAAACTATTGTTCAACTAGCTTCATGTAAAAGGCTGCAGGTTTCTTAAAGTTAATTAAATCCAATAACAAATGGACTTTTTATTAAGCTTGTGAAAGAGTTCAGCTGGAAATCAACAAGTTTGGTTTCATAGTACCTTGAGTAACTATTACTGAGTAATCACCAGTTTAACAAAACTGTTTAAAAACCATTCAAACACAAATGTTAGCCTAAAAAGCACTGATTTGCAGAGGTTTAGATGTATACAGAGAGCAGTAATGAGAAAAGTACAAACTATTTTCCAATTTTCCATACTTGACTTGCTCTGTAACGTCTCAGAGTTGGTATTCCAACTCAGCTGTCTCAAACACAACTTGGAATAAATGTCACGGCAGCACCTTGGCATGTGGTAATGAGAGCGGCACACACACTCAGACAGCAGTGAGAGAACAATCACCTTCATGAGGGAGAGAGCGAGCGAGTCCCTGCCGCCCCTCAGCAGAGCCTCACATTCACTCAGAGATTTGTTATCCAGAGCGATCCCATTTATCTAGGGAGAGAGAAATTTAGGTCAGCGCTTCACCAAAGAAAAGAGCCAGCAGACTTTTCAATCCTTCTATTTTCAAACCTAGAAATGACTTCGGAAACTTGAGAACAGAGACAAAGAGGTGCTGCTTGGTGAATGAAAGGATGGTGCACCTTTAAGATCTCCAGTTCAGATATATCCTTCCATCTTTTTAAACATAAAGAAATAGTTCACTCAGAAATATATTCTGTCAAGGTTTACTCATCCTCAAGTAGGTCCAAACCTACCGACTTACTTTCTTCTAAAAAAGCAGAGGAACTAAATACTGAAGAATTGGTCATTTAACAATACTGTAATGAGACTTAAGCTTGCTTGTTTTAATGATAAAAAGCACATAGAAGTATCATAAAAGTGGCTTGTGCACTATATTTCAACCTTTTTACTTCTATTTCAATAGCTTCATGGGAGGAACAGTCAAAACCATTGAAAATAGATTTCAAAATAATAATGGTGATATTAGACATCGGGGTTTGGCAAAAACTCACAAGCATCAACCTGACCAATTTCAGTTGCCATGTGATTTTGTAGTCCATACAACTTCATAGTTAACTTCATGACTACAACATATGCTTTAGGCAAGCTGAAGTACCAACATTACTGAAAGAAACAAATGAAAAATTTATTTAGAAATCGGTTTAGAAATTACAGAAAAAATTACACTGAAAGTAAAAATAAAAGCCAAGTGAATTAAACTAATATTAAAAAGTAACGTTGGTCTATTTCTAACATTATGACCTCAAAAGACCTTTGATATTTCTGTAGGTGTTTTTGTCATTTTGAAGTCTTATGGTACGTTCACACCAGCCGCGCGTAGTTGGACGCATTG
This sequence comes from Enteromius thamalakanensis, assembly GCA_032357475.1. Lineage (NCBI taxonomy): Eukaryota > Metazoa > Chordata > Actinopteri > Cypriniformes > Cyprinidae > Enteromius > Enteromius thamalakanensis. The sequence continues at coordinate 292,740 of JAUCMT010000024.1, read as the reverse complement.
AGTTTATTCGCTTCATTCGCGCGTGAAATTCGCATCATAGGAGGGGCTTCTGCCAGGCGCTTACAGTTTCTGTTGTGGTTAGACATGAGGTAAAATACATTTCGAGTATATCTAAAATTTGGTTTAATAAATCTAGTATTCATTTCCTTTTTATTCCTGTTTCTATTAAAGTACGAAGATGTGTCGTACAGCTCCTCCACATGCAGCGACAATAATTTTTGTCCTCCATAGTTTTGGAATTTTGCCTCCGCTTGACAGTAATCACGTCACTACTAGAGCAAGCACCTGATTGGTTAACGCGAAACAAAAATGAGCGTTTCGCGCAAATCACACATCAAACGCACCAATTGCTCTGCTTAATTTGTGCGAATCACGTCGCAGGATGTATAATCGCGTCTTTGCATTGACTTAACATGTAAATCACTCGCGTTTAACGCTTCATTCGTGTCTGGTGTGAACGCAGCATTAAGGTCAATGAGTCCAAAATTTAGATCCAAAGAATTTGCATGTTAAAAGATAAATATATAACCACATTTACATACTGCCTTTGAAACATTTGCTTGTTATTAAAAGTGTGTAAACGTAACTGATGCACCGTGCTCATTTACTTCCATTATACGAGAAAAGATGACCATTCTTCAACTCCCTTCATTTCTATTCAAGTGCTTGTGTGTGCCATGATAGCCATGGGATTTTGAAAATTTTTATTTTTGAGTGAACTCTCTCTTTAATGATAGTACCAGCAGATGTAGAACTACTGATTGAGTCGTATGACATGACCAACATTAGAGCCAAAAGGTTACGGATATCTTCCACCCAGTATCTATCATGGAGTCAAAAGTAACACCTGATCCACTCTCAGGATTAACATCTGTGTTACTTATTACCAGAGTGTCGGCTATCGCTTAGCACGTCACCTGTCTTATACTCATCACCTCCATTTAAGGAAAGGAGTGGATTTGATTGGCAGTTCATCTAATGAGCCCCCATGCATTTAAGATAAGGAAGTGGATTAAAAATCTGCTCCATTTAGGAGGTTGTAATGAGAGTTAAGGTCAGACTTTTATAAGAGCAAATCGGATCCTTGACAGCAGCGATCTTCCTTCAATTTGAGGAAGGATCGCATGACTGCTTGACGACTTACGGCAATCAGGCGGTCTCCGATGGTAAGAGATCCCTCTCTGGCAGCTGGGCTGCCCGGTGCGATAGCGGCCACATATACGCCACCCTCAAGAGTGATACCAGCGTCTGGAAAGGTGCAGAGCAAAACCAAGGGTCATGAATAAGAAAACACGGTAAATCGGCCACAGAAACAGTAAAATGAGTGGGAAAAATAAGTGGGATGTTGTAGAAGTAAGTGATACCTTTGTGTCCGATGAGATTAATGTGGACAGGAGTAACCAGTCTTCCTCCTAAAGATTTTCTCCTGCGAACGACCATATTGATCAGGCCTCCTCCACTAAGTACGGCTTTGATGACCTGCTTCCTGTCTTTGTTAGTCAGGTCCACGTCATTTATCTTCAGCAGCCAATCATTCACCCTATTGAGAGAGGCACGGCTGGTCAGGACAAAACTATGAGCAGGGAAATGAGCGTGTAATCATTCCAGAGGTTGTTATCTGAAAAACACTCAATATCTGTATCCACCTCAATCTTCCATCCGCGATACTTCCTTTGTCCACTCTGGTCACAAATATCCCACAATCCCCTGGTAAATATGGATCATTCACCCCTTCTGCGATATCAAACCCCATTGCCTTCAAATCCATGTCGTCCTGTGGGAAGATAATGATAGAGAGACTGATGAGATCTCTTCAAATAGAGAAAGGGAGGGGACTTAGAGGTCAGTGAATGAAGATTCTGGAACCATGAAGGTAAATGTAAGACCTTTTTGAGACCAAAAAGAAGAAAATTTAAGACAAATCTCAAATTTTTTAAATTGTAAAAAATGCTTGATTAACCTGAATAGCTCTCATCCACTACAATATAGAAATGATTTGGCTGTCGTGCATTTCAGAGCAAATGTCTAAAGGTTTTTAAATCAAGATGCATTTACTTGAGAAGCAAAATAAGCTAAAACCAGAAGTCGTTTAATGAGAAACTGATGTAGCCTAAATAAATGATTCGAGTTTGTCATAAAAAAAAATCCATTTACTTCAAAGGGAAAGTTTTCATACCCCACTGAAAGATATTTGTTCTTGTTTTAAACAAACGCTTGTCAGAAAACAATACTTCTAATCCTTAATTTGCAATTCTTAAATAGTTAATTCTCAACTTAAATAAATATTTGTCTTGGAAAACAAGTTTTACTGAGGAAAATATTCATTTTTAACAACAAATGCAACATTTTAAGTCCTTAATTTGTGAAAGAGCAATCTGCAGAAACCCTGTAGGTAACTATATGGGTTTAGTTTAGGTTTATGGTATTGGGTTAGCACCCACTTATGTACGAGAATTGGACTTTACAAAATAAAGTTACTATTTTTTGTTTTTTTTTGTTTTATATATATATATATAAATAAATATTTAACATTCACAAACACTCCCAGATATTTTCCACACCTGTAAGATCAATATATTATTCCTTATTACTTTCCTGCTCTGGATTTTTGTATTCTTACCCGATCCTTCTCAAACTCCACCACCTCCGTCTCCCACTCTAATGAGTCTGTGTCTATGGCTGAATCATGGGAGCTGTGAGCCATTAGCTGGCAAAAATGCGCCTCCTTCTCCAACTGGCTCTCCATCTTCTCCCTTTATTGGTAGAGAGAGAGCACAAAACTAAATAAGACAGACCATTTTCCCTCTCATCTCTCCAAACAGTCATCTCACACCCACAAAACCCAAAACAAAACAGCAAGAATGTCAAGTGTCAACAGTCTTTGTGAAGACCATCTCTCTTTGAAGAGCTGCTGGGAAAACCGCAAGTCTTGCAAGCCTACTGGTTGATATGGGTTGGCATCTGAGCATATTTTGTCACAGTTTGTGTAATCTGTAACACCTGTGCTAGATGGAGATGTTATAAAAGCGGCATCAAGGTCAAGCCTTAAAATTGGGAAGAATAAGAAGAAAACAGGATCAAGTAGTTGGGGAATACTGTCAAACTGTCACTAAGATTCATAGACTCAGAGAGAGGAAAGCCTGGAGGGCATCAGTGACACAAAAAAAGTTAAGAAAAGTCTACTGCAAGAGGGTGGGGGTGCTCTGGAGCTTTTGATGTGAACGGACTAACCACTAGGGGGCGTCTGAAGCAGAAATATAATCCAAAACAAAAAGGGACTGAGTCTGGTTACCAATTAGCAGACTAGGACAGAAAAATTATTCCTACAGGGCCATGAATAATTTGTCAATTAATATAATAGGGTATTAGAAATACTATATTATCTGCTGCCTGTCATTCACACGCTCAGTTTATATTTATCTAACATTATGTTTTTTTTAGTATACTAATTATTAATTATTAACCAATTTATTTATTAACTTAAGTATTTATTATTTGTGATATTTGCATCATTCGTGCATTTTCATTCACTCAAAATAATATGTATAATTATTCTGAAATAACTTTTTAAAGTATTTACACTATAGTTTTTCAAGAAGGTATTAATATTAGTATATTCATACTAAAATGAATAAGATATTACTGTAGTAAAATAAATCAATATAAATTATTAAAACATTATTACTTGCATTCATAATATATTATCGATGTGAATTAAATGAATTATGATAAACATGACATACATATTTATTATGTTATGTTTATTACATTATTGCCAAATTCACTCATTCATTCATAATAATAATAATAATTATTATTATTATTATTATCAGTATTATTATTTGCATTTACAATTATTATGGCTACAAACCTGGAAAAATACTGAGTTAAAAAGTTATTTTGCCACTTTTGATTGCTTGGACTTTTGTGAGAATAAAATTAGAAAGCTATACTTCTGCAACATTTCCAAAAGGTCAGTCGTAAATTGATTAAAATAGCCCATATTATCTGTAAACAACTGACTGAGAGAAGCAGGACTAAAAAGTGTTTTACTTGAGCTCTTTTAGTTCCCTTGCTGCATCGTTCCTCTGTTTCCTCATGTCG
>JAUCMT010000024.1:276069-288536 GCA_032357475.1 Enteromius thamalakanensis | reverse complement strand
TAACCACTAGGGGGCGTCTGAAGCAGAAATATAATCCAAAACAAAAAGGGACTGAGTCTGGTTACCAATTAGCAGACCAGGACCGAAAAATTATTCCTACAGGGCCATGAATAATTTGTCAAATTAATATAATAGGGCATTATAAATACTATATTATCTGCTGCCTGTCATTCACACGCTCAGTTTATATTTATTTAACAGTATGTTTTCTTAGTATCCTAATTATTTATTATTAACCAATTTATTTATTAACTTACGTATTTATTATTTGTGATAATTGCATCATTCGTGCATTTTTATAATAATAATTATAATTTATAATTATTCTGATATAACTTTCTAAAGTATTTACACTATAGTTTTTCAAGAATGTGTTAATATTACTACATTTATACTAAAATTAATAAGATATTACTGTTGTAAAATAAATCAATATAAATTATTAAAACATTATTACTTGCATTTATAATATATTATCGATGTGAATTAAATAAATTATAATCAACGTGACATACATATTTCTTATGTTATGTTTATTACATTATTGCCACATTCACTCATTCATTCATTATAATAATAATAATTATTATTATTAGTATTATTATTTGCATTTACAATTATTACGGCTACAAACCGTGAAAAATACTAAGTTAAAAAGTTATTTTGCCACTTTTGATTGTTTGGACTTTTGTGAGAAAAAAATTAAGAGGTCAGTCGTAAATTGATTAAAAAAAACCATATTATCAGTAAACAACTGACTGAAAGAAGCAGGACTAAAAAGTGTTTTACTTGAGCTCTTTTAGTTCCCTTGCTGCATCGTTCCTCTGTTTCCTCATGTCGTCAAGGTTACGCAGGGCATCAGCCAGATCGCTGACGGCACGGTCTCTCTCTCTGCGCAGATTATCACACAAAGTCCTGCCAAAACACAACAAAGACATACTCAAGCATCAGCATCAGCAGTTGCATGTCATCAAATTCCTAGACTGCTTAATTCAGTGGCAAACGTTACCGTATGCTCTCTCTCTCAGCAACAATCTTGTCTCTTTCCTGAAAGGCCCAGTCTCTGCGACACTTGGCCACCTCGGCCTCCTGCACAGCCTCCTTCAGTTCCTGGGACATGGCCTCACACTGCTTCCTCAACACATCAATCTCCTTATTGGCACGCTCCATGTCCAAAGTGGCTGAGTCTTGTTTCTGTATCAAAAATAATCAAGATGAATATGATTGCATAGGATTTCATCACCAAAACATGCATGAATTAAGACATCTGTGAAGTCACATTAGTGAAATGAGTTAAACTTCACCAGAAGGCTTCAAGTATCAAAAAATACTATAGAGCTGTTAGAGACCTCTAGTGCACGTTAGCGGTACTGCAGCTTCAAAATGAATAAATCCGCCTTGGAATAATCCAATGGCTCACAGCTTATGCGATTTTTATGAGCTTTGTGGTTTATAGTGTTTGTTTGTGTATGAAGACTGGTGTGAGAAATCAAGACAGGCAAGGGATAAGGGGTGAGAATACAATGCTTTAAGATCTGATGTAAGATTCCTCTCACTAGACATTTCTGCTCTAAGAACAGCAGATAACCGCAGTGACAGAGCTGCAGCACCTGATAAATATATCTGATAAAAACTGAATAACAATGGTAAAACATAATATAAAAAAAACATAACTTTTGAGACATGGACATGCAGAAGCACACATTGTCTTGAGTCATGAGCAGCACTCGGAGTCTATTACATAATCTATTAGAAAGGTATTTCAGTGACACACTAGAAAGCTTGGGGTAGACGCATATACATATATATATGATCCTTCAGAAATCATACTAATATGCTGACTTGCTGTTCAAGAGACTTTTATTAACAATGTCGCAAACAGTTAAGCTGCTGAAATATTTGAAAACTGCTGAGAAGAGTGAAGCCTCGTGGAAAAGTTAAATGTGAAGATTTAGTCTAAATACTAATGATTTGTGAACTTCAAGACATGCTTTAATCCTTATAATTGTTGTTTTATCTGTCTAGACCCTTTTATTTTCCTAGGGCACTTTAAAGCACTTGCAGTTATCATGTTAAAAATCACTTTTCTTAACTAACAGCACTGAAGAGGTAAAGTGAAACAGATGTTTAGCATTTTCTCCACAATCAAGACAAACAATGTCAAATTGGCTTTGCAGAGCGCAGGTTCTTATTCATTTATGACCTTCCAAACATGTTTATATATTGAAGATGAAGAGGAGTAAAAAATAAAATAAAATATGGGTAATTTCTTGCTGTTAAAACGCTTAAGGCATTGAGCAGAATGCCAAAAAAAAAAAATATATATATATATATATATATATATATATATAAAATTATTTTTTTATATTATTATTTTTTTTAATATATATTACTATAAAGATTTCCATAATATTATTTAACTGGGCTCGGAAAATTCTCTGCGTCTACCGCAAAAAAACGGAGGCAGCATTAGAATATGAAATATGCATTCAATATTATCATTAAATTGAGCATATATTGAATCTCAGACTGTAAGCACCTGTCTGGCCTGGTAGTATTCCCGCAGTAACTGGTCTCTCTGGATGATGGCTTCAGTTCTCTCTTTCCTGGCCACATCTCTTTCCTCCCGCACAGTTTCGATGTCTTTACAGGCCTGACTCAGCTCTTTCTGGGCCTCCGCTTTGTCCTTCACTTCATGGCAGTATTTTTCCAGCAGCTCGTTTCTCTCACAGATGGCACGGTCTCGATCCACCAGCGATGAATTTAGCTCCTACAAAAAGACACAGACGTCAGCGACAGTTATACGCTATTGATTTAAAGTGCTTTTCAAAACAGCATGTTTTCACTGGCCGCCTAGCACAAACTTGGCAACAAACAGCTGATTTACAGAACAGAGAGCGTGATATAAAAACAAGGCTCACTCACACATTCATCTTAAATACTGTATTCAGCCATGCAGTGAGTTTCCACAAATGATAGCTGACCGTACAGATAAGAGTGATAATATTGCATAGATCCCGTATTCTTGAAGAGTCTAAGAATCTCCTCAGAGAGTGCCTAGTTTAGCTTAAAAGTTTCTAACTAGGAGTCTTTTCTTATAGAAAGTTGTGAAAGACGCAAATCATCAATGCTGCATATTTGCATTTTTCCACTTTCTAAATATATTAACGTAGTTAATACTTCCATTTCTGGTGTTATGGCATGTCGAAGATGTTAGTGTGTTGGTCACCAACATGGTCTTATTAACTTACAGTCATGCATTATGTGCAACACATTTCTTCTCCCTTCTCATGTATTGTCCGCTTGTCTGACTCCTAACAATTTTGATCTTTAAGGAAGGGACATGTGGCCAGGTATGGTTTCCCATACTAGGAATTTGGGGGAACGGTGCCTTGCTCAAGGGTCTCAGATCCCTGCCGGACCTGGGACTCGAACCCACAACCTTTGGGTTACAAGTCCAACTCCCTATCCATTAGGCCAGGACCTTTTATCATATATCATAAATCATTTATCATAAATACTGGCCCTGGCATCTGTTATGAGGGATGTGTTACCTGTCTAAGAGCTTCCAGCTCCTCACCAGCCACCATCCTCTCAGAGGAGGTGTTTTTGAGCCGGGCTTCAGCCGCCTCCAGCTCCGTCTGCAGCTTATCCACCTCTTTAATGACCTGGTCCCTCTCGCTCATGATCAGCCTGTATTCATTAAACACAGAATCCCGCTCCTCCTTGTATTTCTCTGCATCCTTGACCGCCTTCAGCTGGAAGTTCTTGTAGCGCGTCACCTCTGACTGGAGTCTCTCCATCTCTCTTTGCAGCTCCTTGTTCTGGGCTGAGGCTTTATTCAGCTCCTGCTGCACCGAGTCAAACCTGATGGGTTTCAAAAACAGACACGATTAATCGTTTGATAGCGCTAGTTTTAGTTCTGACAAAAATGACATTTAATTAGTATTTTGATTAATTAGTGCATTACTAAAAAGGACTACAAATTTCTATGTGCATCAAAGTTCATTAACTGACTGTACTGACCAATCAGAAGTCATACTTCAAAGGACATAAATTATTCTATATAAAAAGTAGGACAGTATATTTCATACAGTCAGTATGAATGCATGCATATGAAAGATGCTGATGTACAGAATTTAAATATAAACCATATATGCGTTTTGTGAAAAAAGTGACAGTGCATTATTGTTATAATGCCTGTCAATCACAACTAGGCAAATTCAGAGCAAATTTTCAGCTCTTATTGCCTTAAATTAGGAGCAAAAAATTTTGCAAATTGTAGTGGTAAAACATGTTAACGAACTATTTAAATGTACTTGAAGTGTGTTATGCAACACTTAAACCACATGATAAAGAAGACTGATGCTGCGCGTACCGTCTCATAGATGTAGACCACTGCTGTTGGTACTGGATGGCCGTGTCGCGCTGTTTAAGCAGAGCATCTATTTGTTTTTGCAGGCGCCTGTTCTCCTCCTCCACCTGCTCCAGTCGACTCAGATCAGTGTTGTGACTGGCCACCTTCTCACTGTAGCGTTTGCTCAAGACGTCGTATTCCTTCTTCACCCCCTCCAGCTTATCCATCGCTGTATCGTAGAGCTTGTTCAAAACCTCTGATGACCCGTTCTCCCTGATTACCTGCATCCAAAAACAACCTGATTTACTGTGTGGCAGCAAAGAAACAACAACAACAACAAAATAACAAAATAAATAAATAAAATATAGTCTTTGAAACTATTTATTTGTACTAAAATGGTTTAAAAAGCTCTCTGTTATTTATAATGGTCAGTCCTAAAGATATTATAAACGGCACTGCTGTGCGATTATACTCCTACATATATCACCTGTTAGAAATCATCACTGAACTCAAGTTTGACAATGCAAACACCAGAGGGCGATCACGAGTCTATTAAACATCTCCTGTACTTGCATGCCAAATGCTGTCCCTGCACTTACACACAAATACGCAACACTGCAATTCAGCAACAAACAAACAGCATCGTCCACTTCTTTCACAAAAATGTTAACCTGTTAGGACTCTATGGGTCCTAATGACACAATCGAAGGTAATTCCCTGTTCAGGCAATAAACCCACACCTCAGTGGCCCCTGCCACAGCGGGATTTAACATGCTGAGTGATTGGCATCTGTATCTAACTCTCCTCTAGGCCATGTAATCAGTGCCTAGAGTATTGACTGACTGCAAAAGCCTCTGTCCTTTTCCATCAGTCAGCAAGCACTTGCCCTTCCAGGCTGACCTTTTTCAAGCAGGCGTTTTGTGCAGCCGCTGGGCAGCGTAAGCACTGCTGACGGGTCAAAACGCGCTACAGCACAGATCCCGCAGCAGGCCTGATCTGACCTCTCTGCGACAATTAATACCATTTCAGACACACAAGCAGGAGCTATCCTAATGCTTTAAACCTTTCCATTTGTGTTCGGAGGTTTAATCCGGAAGGAAGCCTGATAAATCAATCCGACAGAAAAAGGCTCATTCCTTCATAGTAGCTGCATAGAGCAAACCGAATGTGTTGACACGGTGGCATCTGACTGAATAATCTCCTGTCCCCTCGTTTCCGATTTATGCCAAGGTCACATTTGGTCGCACTACTATGGGATGCCCAGCCTCTGGATTTACAACATAAACGCTGCTGTTCATGAGGCAACAGATGCACTAATCCCACAACAGTCTGCGCTGCGGGGAACAACAAAATCTGCAAATTAATTAACCATCCCTGAAGCTCTGAAAAACATAAATACATACCAGGGATCGATTTTGGCAGACAAACGTCACTTTCTGGCTGACGGCGGTACCGTTAGATCGGTTTCACACTGCAAGCGTAAGAAGCGCATATGTATTTTGGTGCCCGTATTAACAGGTTACATTCACACTGTGTGCATTAGCAAGGGCGCTGCTGCGAAAAAGCGGTTCTGTGATTACAGTTATGGCACTGAGCCCATTTTTGATGCTTATAGCACGCTCAACTAGCAGACTACACTGTGGAAACTCCCCATATACCTACACTACAGTTCTTAAGCCTGGGGTGAGTAAGATTTACGTTTAGATTCCAAAAGTTCCAAAATCGGGTACTTATGCACTATTCTATGATATTTTGTAGCATAAACAGTGCAAGTAGTGTGTCCTGAAAATGTTTAAATACGTGGGTGAAGAAAAAAAGACAAAAAAAAAAAAGTGTGGCACGTTGAAAACTTCATGCAGTCAACTGTTGCAGCTTTTTTTTTTTTTTTTATAAAAGAGAGAGCACAAAAATACAAAGGATTAAATCATATTGATGTAGAGTAATAAAAACATACAAAAATAATAATAAATCTAATAAATAAATGAAAAATCAAACAACAGTAAAAAAAAGGACAGTACAAGTAGCATACATTCAATTCTCAGTCTATCTTGTACCCTAAATCAAACACAAATCTTCCATTAAATATAATCTCTTGTAAACTGGTCGGAAGATGTTCCAAAACAGGCCCCCACATATCCTCAAACAAGACACTGTTTCCCCTAACCACTGCGGTTAGTCTCTCCATAGGCAATATTTTAAGATCTCTCGATACCAGAGAGAAAGTGAAGGAGGTCTAGAATATATCCACTCCATAAGGATGCATTTTCTAGCAAGTAACAAAAGTAAAAACTGGTTGGCAGACAATGCAATGTCTTTTGCTGGGGCGCCAAGTAAAAAAAACAGGATCCTTAGTAAGGTTTATTTTAAAAATAGCCCCGATCTTCCTTGCTACACCTCTCCCAAAACCTTGCAATGACTGGACAATACCAAAAACAATGCGCAAAAGTTCCAATTTACCTCTGGCATTTATTGCATAATGGAGAATGATTGCTATTCATCTTATTCAAAATTTGTGGGGTAATATATAAAGTCTTAGCAATATTTTATATTGCCTATTGCAGGTTAATATACTTTATCAGACCAGTCGTCATCGATATACTCAGTACTAAGATCTTTCTCCCAGGTACGCCAAATATGATCAATAGCACTGTTATCCATAGTATAGAAAAGAAGGTAAGCTTTTGAAATAAGGTTTTGAGTATCTGCCAACTGGCAAAAAACCACCTTATATCACAGTACACTGGCATTTCCCCAGGCGGCTTTAACAAAATGACGGATCTGAAGGTATCCCCAAACAGCTTTAATTACGTCGCAAAGGGGGAGGAGTTATCAGACTGATTAATAATGACAAAACATCCTTGTATAATTCATACACTACATGGTTGAGTGAACATTTAATATTCTCAACCCTAAAGTCTGTAATAATTCACAAAGGCACCCACCTATTATTTTATTAACAGAAAATGTCAATGTTGAAAGCCAGAAATCTTGTTTTTCTTTCTATGGAGATGTGTTGCGGTCACAGTTCAGATATAATTTCATTTGCACACTGCTTCCCTGGATTACGTGTGAAGCCTCTACCTGTTGTTGCTGTAGTCTCATGTCAGCCACCTCTCTCTGATCTTCCGAGTGAAGTCTCCTGAGCTCCTCGCAGCTCTGTTTCAGATGGTTGTGTTCCCGCACCAGCTTGGCGTTCTCTCTCGTCAAAACCTCCATTTCCTCTTTAAGCTGAGACTGTTCGCTTAGGAGGCGGCTATGCTGTATGCTGAAATATAAACACAAAACAAACAAACAAATGAGATACTTATATTACATCACATAAGAACCTGCATCACACCTCGCTTGTGCAGCCAAGCTAATGTTTAACTTTTATGACCGTAACAGACAGATGTCTGTCTGTCAGGAATCATTAAAACCCTGCTCTAAATGGTACTGACCCAGAGCAGTAACTCTATTATACCGCTGTTATAGTAACTATACAGTGACTATAGGTAAAATATTTACACAGGCAGAATTTTAAGGAATAACAGGCATGTTTCCAGACATAAGCAACAATAGAATAACATTGTTATTCTAAGATATCTTGTTTTGTAAGAAAATGCATGCCCCAATATGGCCAGCAACGTCAAAGAAATTCAATGAATATAATTAAATATTTAAAAATATCAATTGTACATTTGTAATTTAAATGTAATGTAATTTAACAAGCTATTTCAAATATTATTCGCATATTTATGCTTATTTAAAATAAAGATAAATACAAAATGTGCAAAGAGTCACATTTTAATGTATCGCAACTAATTATCTTCAAGATAGCAGATAAGGCAAAAAAAATCAATTCTGAATACAATTCAATAATTAAAAATGTATCAATAAAATATTTTAAAAGAAATTAACAATTGTACTCAAAATTACTACGTTTTGCATTTTATGCTTAGGAGTATAAAATTAAATAAAATTATATTGTCAGCATTTTTTGTATTTCATGCAGACAAAATGCAGAAAAAGTATATATATATATATAAACTAAAAATAAAATGATAAAATTTCAGTGAATAGAATAAAAATTAAATATAATAAAAAATGAAATTAAACTTAATAAAGGGTTCATGTACAGAGCAGAAATTACCAGCAGACAAGGAGGATCAAACAGATTGAAATTATTGTGTTCAAGACATCAGTGACATGCGAGCCGTATAACAGAGAATTGTGTGTGTGTGTGTGTGTGTGTGAGAGAGAACTGTAATCACACACTGTTCAGGGAATGGAGAATATGGGATTACTCTCGCATCAACTATCTTCATGTCTATGTGGTCGTTCATGCCCAGCAGAGATGGGACAGGAGGGCATGTGTCCTTACATCATAATCAGATTATAGCCATTGCACATCTGTGTATGGATGGGCGATGTTATGTTGGTGTGTGGATGACAGCGCACTGGCAAACCAGGGTGAGTCAGAAACAACAGAGCAGAACAAACTTCCTTGTGTACACGCTTCCATATTGCCAACTGGTTTAGATAACGAAGCTATATTAAACCAATGTCAGTTAAACTGATGACAAAGCAGTTTCAGAATTACTTTTTGTGACTGATTTTTGCGTAAGTACTATTCTAGAAAGACACCGCAGGGACCGTTCACACAAAAATTAATTCTGTCATCATTTACCCGCCATACAAACCTGTCATGTTTTTGCTTTTTTTCTGTCAAGCTAAAGAAAATATTCTAAAAATGTCTATCCTGTGTTGTTTGGGACCACATTGACCCCATTGCAATGGACAAAAACAGTAAAAAAGGACAATCAACCACAGAGTTTCTCAGCTTTCTGTGTCTCTACTGTTATAAGGTAGGAGGCCGAATGCTGGCAGGAAAGAGTGTACAGACTTACAGTAACGTCAATAAATACATTTTAATTCAATTTTTATTATTTCATTTTTGTATTTTATTGATTATTTATTATTCTTTTGTTGTAATTATAATTGTATTATGAGGTTAGGAATGATGTGTGGATGATACTCCTGATAACACTAAAACTGCTCCTCAAGTGCATTACGCACATTAATACTGCACCATGAACTGAGCTGCAGAACAATGTGCTTTAAACATTTAGTACAGCCATTATTAACCTACAGGTAATGCAAGTGCTAAAGACTGCTACAAATGCAGCAGACGGCTCTTAGCATGTCTGAGAGAGATGCATGGTGCCTGTACTCACTGGTAGTAGTCTGCCTCCTTCACGGCCTCCTCGCACCTCTTCAGAGTCTTGGTGTGCTGGTTCTGCAAGGACTGCAGGTCTGCCATGGCCTTCATGCACTGCGTTTTCAGACGCTCGTAGTCATGGCCAGGTTTGGAATTTGGCCTTTTGGAGACAAAGAGCAATACATCAGCACTGCGTCCCTCAGTCTGCAAGGGCAGCCCAATGTTAACTGGGATAACAGAGACTCGATGGGTCAAAAGTTTGGAATAATTTAAATGTTTTGGATAACTCTTACCATCGCTTGGCGTCAAAGCCGAAAGGCATTTACTTTTTTAATGTAAGCTGGCGACGAGAGGCGCGGAGTTGAAATCAGGTTAACTTTATGGTAATGAGCTATGACACAGTTTGGCAGCAACCAGTCAGAATGCAGAAGTCCACCACTTGAGAGGATTCCAGAGAATGCAACACACATTAGTTCCCAGTTCACAAGCATTTTCATGCTACAGCGCTTGTTTTTCAGCAGGAATGCAATTGGTTTGCTTAACACAACACTGATTTGACAAATTGGGACAGTTCGTAATAAAGTATGCACACAAATTAATGTTAAATATGAATTAAAGACCAAGTTTATTTCGTTAGAACACATGGAACTATAAACATGTTTTTTCCCATCGATCAATGTCTTTTTTTCACATTGAAAATATTTAATGAGGTTAACTTTTACCCTGCTTATGGTCAGTGAGCACAAAATCAACATGCTTGGCTCCTTTAAATACAAGACCAAGCGTTTGTTAGTCTGAGCATTGGTGGGGCAGCAAGCACCCTCGACGCCGACGGTGTGAACGCATGGTTATGTTCACCAAGGCTACATTTATTTGATCAAAAATACAATAAATAAAAGTAATATTGTAAATTACTAAAAATTTATTAGAATTAAAATAACCATTAATTGCAATCAATCGTGTTCAAAAAATAATAATTGTTTGCATAATGTGTGTATATGTATATAAAAAAAAAGTATGATAAATAAATAAATTATCTATGTATATGTATGCGTGTTTGTCTGTGTGTGTGTGTATACCTATATACACACACTCTATATTTATATAGATCACGCACACATACATATATATATAATCATATTCATTGGGTTATCGATCCATCCATGATATAACTAGAGATGTTTCTGTGTCTATAAAGGCATCTCTGTCACTGACTAGCCTACTCCTTCCTGCTCAGATTCAAAATTGTCTAAAAATGATATTCAAGCATGATCTACACTATGATCTATATTGTCTATGATCCTTCAGTTTATGGCGATCTTTTTTTTATAGCTTGGGAGACCCAGGAAGTCGCGTAACTCTTGTGCTAGGGCATTTTGTACCCGAAAACACCTAGAAGAGGGATTGGCGTAAAAACTTGTCTTTGGCTGGAACGCTTTATCCCTTAATGACAAGATCTCTCTTCAATGGTGGGGAATGAGTTAATTATACCAAACTTTTG
The DNA here is from genome assembly GCA_032357475.1 of Enteromius thamalakanensis. Taxonomy (NCBI): domain Eukaryota; kingdom Metazoa; phylum Chordata; class Actinopteri; order Cypriniformes; family Cyprinidae; genus Enteromius; species Enteromius thamalakanensis. The sequence continues at coordinate 277,481 of JAUCMT010000024.1, read as the reverse complement.
ACTGATAGTGTACGTTTACATCTGAAATTGATTCTATGTACTATTATAGATACTTTTATTTTTTTTAATCTAGGGTTGGTACCTGCAGTCATCAAACGTGGTGCCAGGTGAGGCGAGAGCCAAGCGCTTGCGAAGTTCGTCCCGCTCCCTGGTGACTTGTCTCAGCTGGAACAGGATAGTGTCCAGGTTGTCGCTGGCCGGCCGGGTGTCACTGAGCGCAGGTGGAGGTGATGATGCTTTGGTACCTGCAACAGTGAGCACGTCACCCGAGCACAGACAAGCTCACCCAGCACTAATGCAGGGATACATCCACCCTAACACCCGCAAAAAAACTACACAGCAGAAATAATTAAATATTAATTAAATTAATATTTTTTCTTTAATATATACATAAATTTATATATGCATAATAAACATACACAGAAAAAAAACATATACTATGTAAACACAAACATTTATTATTTATTTCGGGTGTGATTAATCATTTGACAGCACTAGAAAGAGTATATGCAAGGGATAATGTGCATCCAGTTGATTGTTTTCTCAGATTAAACTCCTTAAAGGGGTTTATTTTTGCAATAACATTATTCCACTTATTATTACAGAGCTATACTTCTCATATAAGCAGCCTAAATAATTGAACAAAAAAATATAACAAGTTCAGTGTCGACACACATTTAAGGTACGCTGCTTTTCAGAAATAGCAATGAGGGAAAGAGATACTGATTTCAGATAAAACAGTATTAAAACCTCACCCGTTTGTTATCTTATAATCCATCTGAGTACAAAACAATCGTTCTGGCGAGATGACAGACACAGTAGCTATATTAGTTCCTGAAGCGAAACTGACTTTTTCCTTCTCAGATGGAAAATTGATTTTTAACGATAACTTATAAACCTTTAAAGGCACACCTACTGTGAGCTCTGAGCTTGTTAACTGGTGGAATATGCTTTTGTTGAAGCCACCTGTTCACACTATTTTATCTTATCGTGTTTACGAGTGGAATCCCTGGTAAAGAATAAATAACTAAATAGAGAAAATACAGCATGCACAAAACATACACAATACTTCATGGGATTGTATGATTGTACAGTGAGTACCAAGCTTGTAATGTTGTGGTTCTCCTAAGGTTTGTTTAGTTTATAGCAAAAACTTCCCTATGGGAAAATACTTCTAGAACCAGCAGAGGAAGCACCAACATGATTTGCTCGAAAAGGTGGCTTTAAAAAAAATAAATAAATAAATGTACCACTAATTAACAACCTAGGACCTCACAGTAGATCGGTCTTTAAATGTTTATACGGCCGATGGCTGATAGACATCACGATGCTGATCCGGTGTTCTAACATTTTGTCCTACCCGTCAGATTTTCCTACCCGGGCTTAATGCGCATGCGCACGTCAATATTGCA
>JAUCMT010000024.1:265101-275969 GCA_032357475.1 Enteromius thamalakanensis | reverse complement strand
CTATATTTGCATTACTGTAAGGGTAGGTTTAGTGTTGAGGTAGGTGTACACATTAATAAAACACAAAATTTGTCGTTTTTAATCTGTAATACCTATTTTTTTTAATGGGAGGTAGGGAAATCTGACAAGGACAGAACACCGGCGTCACGATCCTTCGTCCCACCGCGGCAGCAGCAACCAGCTCGCAAAAAACACACTTAATCTATGGCGGCAAATCTATCCCATTAATAAGCAAGTGCACCACTGATGCTGGCCCCCGCGAGGTCATTTGAAATCCGCTCGCGATCATTTCTGCGCTCGATCCTCTCTCGCCTGCTCGCGCGAACACTGTTATTTTTTTTTTTTTTTGTCAGTCATGGGGCGGGGCTTGGTGTTTAAGCTACAACCAAGCATCGATATTGAAGAATAATTGACTGGTGACAGTTAAATGAAAGTTATCATTACTATTGTAATATTTGAGGTAGATGTCAAATGTCATTAGACTTGAGAATTTACTAGCTTGTTAGGCAAGTGAAGTAAGGTAATATTTTACATTTGTTTTTATTTTTAGATTTATTTCGTTTTTATTTTAACTTCAGTTTAATTTAAGCATTTGTTACACATTTTTGTATTTTTAATTAGTTTCAGTGATTTTAGCGCTTGAATTTTTAATTTGTTTTTTTAAGCTTACGTATTTATATTTGATTTTAGCTATATTAAAATGATAAAAAATGACTTTAATAATAGTTACTATTTTAACTCATACAAAAACAGGTCAAGACTTAAAACTAAATCTGACCTTTAAAGCTTGGCTGTACTTATAAAAAAAAAAAACTGCATAGCAAAAAAGAAAAAAAAAAATCTACATTGATAATCGCAGGGAAAAAATGCTTGAGGTCACAATGGCAGACATTCTGAGCACTTTATGTAAATGATGATTTTTTTGGGGATGAGCAGCAACTAAAATTACACCATAATCTTTGGGTCTTGGACAATCTGCTGCAGATATTTAGAGAATGAATTCAGCTTTATGCAGTAACAAAGAGGATAATCTCCATTACAGATAAAAGCAGGGCAGACAACATAGCATTGGTCAAGATGTCATTTCATTGTCTTTCTAGGGATTTATTAGAGAAAGTTAAAATGACTCTACTTCATAAACAGCACACAACCTTTTCTCCACAACTTTCCCATTACTTTAAAATTCCCAAACACATCCAGGTTGTGGGAATTTGGTACTAATACTTTTTTTATGTTATGAAAGTTCTATGCATACCATAAAACAAATTAACGCATCTTTATAGATGCCTTCCCACTAATAAAATATTACGTGAATAATATTTACATATCACATAAAAGTGAATTATTGCAGCATGATGCTTCATTGTCTGCTTGCTTCAGGTTGATTTTTTTAACTCTGAAATTAAACTTAAAAAAGGATATTTCACCCAAAAATGAATGTATGTGGATAATCAAACAGTTGACGGGAGCAATTGACTGAAAAAATACTATGGAAGTCAATGGGTACCATCAACTGCTTAGTCATTTTTTTGTGTCCAAAAGAAGAAAGAAACTCATGCATACGGAAAATAAGTAAACGGATTACAAAATGTAATTTTCACATGAACTATCCCTTTAAAACTTGTAATTTATTCGCAACTGAGTGAAAACAGGCTTTCTGGTGACATTATCCTCATTATCGTAAAAGCCCACACTGCTCCTCATCAGATCCAAACAGGCAGAGGGCATTATGGGTCTCTCCAGTGCAATGTTTTGGTCCCTTTAGAAATCGCTATGTGAAACTGCCAAGTCATTTGGACAGCAGTCAGCCTCAGAGCATATTCTCCATTTGGCGCCAAACCGGGAGAACAGGGCTCGGCCTCCAGACACAACCACCAAACCCTCAAACACACGTTATTCAGCGCCCATTTGAGCCTTCCGAGTGACTTTACAAGTGCACCATACACCCCATGCATCACAAGCATTGTCGTTACGGCACGGTGATAATGTGCACAAGGTGACTCTGACATACCGACACTGCTGAGCGAGCTGCTGCTCTCCGAGTCTGATGGCATTGTGGACAGGACACTGTAGGTGGACCCTGGGGAGGAGAGAAAATACGATTAATAACTCGACACTGACGCGTACAGCTCTTTAATTAACAAAACACTCAATGCTGGCAGAAAGGTAGCACTTAAGAAAATAAAGAATAATTCATCTGCATCACTCCACAGCACACCACCCAAACATTTATTAGAGACAGTTTCATTAACATTCACACATCAAATCAGTGTGTCTATATCTGTTTTATACATGGGATCTATTTATTTTGGGTTTGTGTGTGTGTGTGTGTGTGCGCGCATGTGTGCTTCCCAAAACAAGAAAAAATAAATATATGTGCAAGAATTTAGACTCCTCTGCAAAACTGAATAAATGTAACCACAGTTATTTTTGTTATAAATGTATATAACAATATTATGTACTATTATACTAGTAGAAGTTAGTAGTGTTAATACAATAGCATTAGCTTAATAATAATAATAATAATAATAATAATAATAATAATAATAATAATAATAATAAGTAAATATAAATATTAAGGATAAATTAATGTTAATAAAATAAAAAGGAATTCATTTATTTGTATTACTTGATAAATGATTATATAAACTTTAATAGTAATAATATAATAAATATATTAAATTATAAATATTTTATAAATATTATAATTATTATTACTACATGGATAACAGCTTAAGAAAAATATATAAATATGAAAACAGATAAATGCATTATTATTATTATTAGTTTAAAATCTGTAATGAATGTTTTTGCTATAGTCGAAATTTAGTATTTACTATTATAATTAATAAGACGCTTCAAAGGGATCTGTACAATTTGTTGATATTTTGTACAGATTTACGACTTATAAAAATGACAGCAAACTTTGAGGATTGAAATGATCACAGAAAACAAAAACAATATACAAATCCCCAACCGGCTCTATTTTTGGCAAACAGGAGTATTTCAAAGTCTGTTACCGCAAAAACAGCCGAGTATATACGCTAATTTGAATAAAAATGAAATGGATAATTGAATCTTTGAGATTCTTTGCAGCTCTTCCACTGCAGGGCTCCTCCTCTTAATGAGAAGAGTGTGTGGTGACAAGGACATGGTTCATTATCACAGGCCCGACTCCACACACACTAAAAATCCAGCCCGCAGAAGATCACAGGCACTCGAGTCTTACTTCACTCTCTTATCACATCATCCGAGACACAGCTCCGCTTCTGAAGAGCAACTTCAGCAACAGACTTCAATGCCTCTCGTAGCCTGAAATAACTTCAGGGTAGCGACGGCTGAGTGCTACGGTTGCAAGGTTTGTTTTTTTTGTTGGGGTGAAAGGCAGATGGAATAAATAGATATTGTATAATGTCTGAAAGCAGACACGTAGTCCTCCTGCAAGTCCTGTACAGGAAGATAGGCTTCAGAAATAGACATCATGGTTTTTAATGCACTCCTAACATATTTCGGGGTAGAAGGTAGGAGGATGGATGGAATAACATTCACATGAACACATAGAGACACACGCACTTAATGCATCAATGATTCAGTGGCTATAGAGAACAGAGAGACGTCACGAAAAAAGCCTCTGGGAAACTCAAAACACATAAACGGGACTATTTCTAGTCAATACTGGTATTTGACAGCATTAGTCAAATTCTTTGATGGCAGTAAGTGGTACAACAGGTCATCGACAAAGCCATGCTCAATCGAATCTTTGGTTATAATAAAAGATTGTATAATGTCATTGTAAAGATTGCCTTGCACTATTACAATATTTAAATTAATAACAGTACAATATTCAAGCAGAGACACATTAGGCCAACTTTATGTTAGACAGATTTTAAAACAATGGCGGTAGCGCTGTCCTGGAGTATAAAGTAGGTCAGAGATGGCATGCTTTGCCCTGGGCATCCTTTGTGTTTGTTTGTTTCCTGCTTTGCACACACTTGGTCCAACAGTTGTTTCAGGCGAGTAGACGATTAAACCCCCAACAACCCCCCAGCAAGCATCACAAATACGGCATGACATGCGCTGCTATGACAAATTCAGCTGAATTTTAAATCCTGCTATATGGCCAAAAATAAGAAGAGGATCCACAGGCTGGGAGTGAACATGCTCCGAGTGTCTTCCTGAAAAATGAACCAGTGCTGCAGACAAAAGCTGAAGGCTGAAACTTAATAATGGATGAACTCAGGAGCATTCATCCAAAAAACACATTTATCCTTTAGCTTTGACAGCCTAGCAGAATCTGTTTGTAAGAGGTTGATCTTGAGTCACAAGATCTTATTACAACATGATGATGATCTATTCCAACATTGTCTCACAGGCTAAATTAAATCAGACACGTATTCTGCTTGTTAGAGTTATCAGTTAGTAAACAGTGACAACTGCATTTCATAAACTCTAAATAATAAACATCAGAAATAAAATTAATAAAGATAAATAGATACAAGACATGTTTTTAACAAAAAAAACTAAAGGAAAAAAATAAATGATTAAGAAAAATATAAAATAAAACTTTAAAGTGAAAAAATAAAATTGGATTCAAAACATAAAAAAATAAATGAATAAAAAAAAAATAAATAAAAATAAAAAAAACCACACTTCAATAGTAATAGCATTGAAGTGAAGCAGTTTTGTCAATATATTATGATACTGGGGCCAATTCATGGAAAAGTAAATATAAATTCGGAAAAACCTAAGTATAACTAAATCTAGTCAATTATTCAGTAATGGCAATATATTATTAACATTTATGTTAAAAACATATTTTACTAAAAAGATAAAGCGATCATATTTTTTTATTTTTATCAAAACAAACACAATGGAGTATGTATTTGTAAAACATTTGCTCTAGTCTCACGTTAACGCCAATAACGGCCCACCACTAATATATATATATATTTTGCATTCATTTCATTTTTTCTGCAGATTCGAAAATCAAACCAGCATTTTTTTTATTTAATAAATAAACTGATAGACAGACAGAGATTTTTATAGAAACAATACCAGTGAGTGGATGTCTGCGGCCCACCATGAATACAAAGAGTACCTTTCAAAGAACTGCATTTTAAATTAGGTTTTTAAAAGACCTTCTGTTTTACATGCCATTGACCCAAATACGACAATCAGCACCAAAATCTGTCTGTATCAGCGAAGCCTTGGGAGTACAAAAATAGTTTCCCTGGCCAACAAACTAGACTTTCCCATTTTCTAAAGATGTTTAAAACACGACACAACTAGGATGTTGTGAAAATCATGTGCAACAGCTACAGGCCTCTGTGAGCTGCATCAACCAGAGTCTGCGTGTTTGTCCTGTTCATGATACTGGGCCGGCAAAGAGGGCGTCAGAATGAGCCTGATAAACGACTCTGTTTTCCCACATTTCAACGCTCTAAATCAAACCGACTTTGGCTGTGCTCCTACTTCTGCTGCCGTTTGATTAAATCTAGAGTCGCCCCAGCACAAGCTGAAAGACAGAGAGCAATGTGCCCCAGGAGAAGACACATCACATCACAGCCTTTGTTCAGTCACTTTCACATGAGGCCGCATGGCAAGGCTGTGGCACCGAGGGCAAGGTTCAGAGGAAGCAGCCAATCAGGGCTCAGAAGAGGTCATGTGACACGGCAGTGTTTACAGTTGTAACATGCAGCGGGGAGAGAGACATCAGCACACAAAGGCACTGGACTCTCACATATCAGCTGATGTCACACAGAGATACAGGGACATTCCCACTTTTGAGAAGCCTGTGGAAAAATCAGGAGAGATCAGAGGTAATCCAACACTCATTCAACACAATAACCACTCAATAACCCCGGGACACATAAAGCACAGAATCGGAGAAACAGAAATCCAATTTTACCACTACAAGTGCTGCATCTGATGTTACTTGGCATTCAGTGGGGGCGTTTTTATCCAAAGCACACTAGCAGCAGAAAAAAAAGAGCCCCTGGAGTCGGTAAAGCGCTCGGCTCAATGGCAGTACAGTAACAGAGCGAGATTGTGATCTCAGTAACTCTGGTTCTCAGTCATGCCAACTGGAAGCAGCATCTCATCACTTCACCTGTCACTCCAGTAACAGCCAACCCTTGGGAGTTATGGCCAAATATTGCTGCTTCCCTCTGCAAAGCTTGTAGAGAGTGGTCACGTGATGATAAGGCAAACTTTAAAACTATTCGGCCCTAAATTTTAAACTACACGATTAAATACAATTTATATAGTCTCTTATGCTCACCGAGGTTTTTACTTGAAACAGTACAAATAGCAATATTTCTAAATATTACTACATATAAAATATTGTAATTTATTTATTTCTGTGATGCAAAGCTGTCTATTCAGCATTATTTCGTTATTCCAGTATTCAGTGTCACATGATCTTTCAGAAATCACTCTAATATGCTGCTCAAAAAATATTTCTTACTATTATCAATGTTGAAATCAGTTGTTCTGCTTAATATTGTTTGGACCGTGTGAAATGGTTTTCAGAAATCTTTGACCAATAAATTAAAAATAACTATTTACTTCAATAGAAATCTTCAATATTTAAAAAAAGTCTTAAATAAAACTATTAAAAACGTAAAAATATTAATATATATCCACTGAAAAAAATGAAACAGAACTAGGGCAATCTATCAAAAATAATTTAAAACATTTTACAGACATGCAAGTGAAACATTTTTCTATAATCGTCTAGTCATCTAGGTTATCTTAAGGAAGTTCTGCATAATTAGATTGAATTAAGGTCATCTATATGTATACATTTTAATCAAAGAAAATGTAGCCAAGATCGCTGGTTAGATCTGGCATGACCTGATGAAACATAACTGCAGTCCACTTTCTTTGCATAGAAGCATCTGCCATTAATTTAAAATGTGTGTCTAAATATATAGATATTTATCCTGTGTGTTTAATAAACCATCACAATTTAAAAAAAAAAGAAAAAAAGTTGCATGTGGATTATGAATAATAACAGGAACATTGCTCACAGCAGGCGATCAAGTAACGGTCTTGAAATTCCCTTTTGAAGGTGGTGAATTGGTTATTCAAGCCTTGCTCTGATCATTGCTCTTAGCAGTGGTGCATTAAAGAGGATGAATTTAGAAATGCACCTTGAATGCGAGAGTGAAGATTACTGTGCTGACAGTCTAACAGCAAGCTCAAGCACAGCATGCTGTCAGCACAATAAAATCCTCCCAGACAGCCATCAGAGAATAGCCACGCGCACAAAAAGAAATGAAAAAAACATCAACTAGGAAAAATAAAATATACACACTTACATGTATAAGAATTTAAAGATGCATGCAAATTTCTCCTTCAAAACTGCAGCCATGCTTCATATTCGGATACACACTCTCAGGTTGCATTTCACAAGTCAGTGTAAATGGAAAAAAGTCACTCATCTCAAAACCTAACACTTCTGAGGGTGACACTTGCTGCATTTGTATGCCACAGAATTGTTACTTTCATAAACATCCCAAAATAATCAAAGCCAAGCATGCCGCATTCATCTGATTGTGTTGCAGTGACGGGTACATAATGCAGGCTTACTCTAATATAGCATCTCCCTACGGGACATATGGCCCGTTTTCCGAAACCCCACTGTAGTCCTTCCTAGAAAAAGCTCAATGTGCCAGTCTGATCACTCGCGCTCAGATTCACAGGCATCAGGACTCATGCCGTCTCAAGTCCTCCTGGGAAGATTGTATGTACGAGCCTGGAAGTGGTAATTACGATGTGATGTGCATACAAGTGATTCAAGTCAGAAGTTTCTTTTTACACTGAGTGAAACACAGAAACCCTTTTAGCGCTTATGCAACTAAATGAAAAATATACCATTAAGTGTTTAAGTTATGCTTTATGTAATGTATTATTCTCGTGCAGTCACAGAGAATTAAATATCCCTGTAATAGTTGGTATGAGGTTTGATTTAAAATACATTTTTTTAGCAAGTTAGCATTAATCAAGAATGACAGTGAAGGCTTTTATAGAGGTGGGATAAAGACGAAAAGGTTTTTTTTTGTTAAAAACAGGTTTTCCTCTAAAAAAAAATCTAAATCAAAAAACTTACTATATTTTTACTTACATTACATTTTTTACTTTACTGCAGAATCCCACTGAAATCGCATTCAGTATAGTAGGTCATGTAGCAAAACATCCTGATCATATTAAGAACAAGAATCATTAGGTGGCATAAAAGAATGAAGGATCAATGTAAAGGCCCCAAGAGGTAAATTAACTGTCATTTTACATCTTCACCAATCTTTGCCAGACAGAAGATTTTTACTAGTGCTGTAAAACAATTAACTGCAACCAAAATAAAAGTTTTTGTTTGCATAGTATATGTATGTGTATATTCATTATGTATGTATACATAAACAGATACACAGTATTTGACCATGGACCAGAAAAGTGTCCATTTTTAGAAATTGGGATTTATTATATCACCTGAAATCTAAATACATAATCTTCCCACTGATCTATGGTTGGTATGTATAGGACAATATTTGGCTGAGATACAACTATTTGAACATTAGGAATCTGAGGGAGCCGAAAAATAAATAAAAAATCTACATATTGAGAAAATTCAAACAACTCTAAAGGTGATTTAAGTTCTTACGAAGTCATATTAATATTCAAAAATTGTGTTTTAATATATTTATATTAGGAAATTTACAAAATAAAAATAAAAAATTTGGCATAAAAAACGTTAATTTTGACGCATACAATGTATTTTTGGCTACTGGTACATATATACCTCACCAACTAAAGATAAAATAATAAAATAATTACATGTTTTTACATGTCTGTATTTATATTTTCATATAATTTATATTATAAATAAATAAATAAATAAAATAAAAATAAATAAATATATATATATATATTATTATATATTATTATATATATATATATAAATATAAATATATACATATCTTTTTTTAAATGTATACATTCATGTGTGTGTATTTATATACACATTAAATATACAGTACGCTATGTAGGCCTAGACAAATACTTTTATTTGGAAGTGAATAATCACGATTAATCATCTGACAGAACTATTTTTTTTCACAGGTTTTTAATCATTTAAAGGGGTCATCCAGTGCCAAATGCACTTTTTCAAGCTGTTTGGACTGAAATGTGTGTTGGAAGTGTGTACACAAACACCCTACAATGATAAAGATCCACAAGTAGTTTTCTTTTAATTGAATAAAAAATAAGTTGCCCCTTCTGAAATCAAGCCATTCTCAAACGTATGTCGGTGTGGCGTCACACTGACAGAGGCCACTCCCACAATAGCTGATTGACAGCAGCGTGTCACACAGACTGAACTGGTGTCTTACCTCAGACCCGCCCTGAGTGAGCCGTCATCAGACCGAGACACAGAGACAAGCAAGACTCCTCAGAGATTGAGGTGCTTTGTATTAATGAACATCATGATGTACTAATTAGTAAGTTTCACTTTGAATACGGCTAAAAAAAGATACCCAGAGAGCGCCTCGGAAAAGAGGGGCGGGGTCAGCGGAGCTTGTGAAGATTTAAAGGGGAAGTACACAGAACAGAGTGATGTCTAAAGAGCTGTTTCTGACAGGGTAAAATGAGCGTTTCTTACACTATCTTTGAGAAATTTTAAAACAAACTATATTAAAAACTTTCCATTAACACCCTAAAGAATCATATTAGATTGTGGAAAAATTTTTGCTGACAAAATATAAGTAAAGGTCTTTCTTTTTAAATAAGTTGTTTTGTTTGTTTGTTGGCCGTGATTTTGCCAAGTAAGACATGATCCTGGATCAACATTACTGTCCAAAAATATAGACTTATATAGAAATATAGAAAATATAGACAATCCCTAAACCTCCACAAAATGTATTCCTAAAATCAGTAGGGAATGATAGCTCATTAACAAGGGTGTAGAAGCACCTAACTCTGATCATAAGCTTAAAACAGATATTTCCTGAAAAATAATCCCTTAATTCTGATTTGGTTGATTGGTGACAAGAATGTTGATCCAGGAACATCTTGTACTTAATGTACTTGTACAAGATGTTCCTTTACTTGGCAAAATCATGGCGACCATTGTGTCTTCCCAGTAACTTCTCTTTTCAGAAGAAGAAAGAAGTAGTATGGCGTGCTTTTCTTACCGTCTGTTCCCATGACTGTATTCATCACTCTGTTGAACTAGGCCTACTCTTTTGTGTTAACCAGGGACATGACGTGATTTTGGAACCAACACACCTCAAGTAAGATTTGGGTTAATCATCCAAGAATTCAAGGTTTAGTAGATAGTAAGTCAATTTTGCTTTCTGTAATAAAACCCTGAAAATAGGGTTGCTAACAAGGAGCAGGTGAGGATGATAAACAAGAAACAGGTCGACTAACTAATCAAATCAAACATGGGAAAAAAAAGGGTCCCACCGAACACATGATGAACATGTGAAAAACCCAACAGAACCTCTATGGGTGTGACACTAAGGCTTAGTTCACACTGCAGGCTAAAGTGGCTGCCCCTGAATGACCACAGCTTCCAGAGGCTCCCGATCCACCCTGGTGGCAACCTTGTGTTTTGCTCCTCGTGTCTCTATGCCCATATTTGGTTATTTTGGTCCTAGTTTCATTAAGTGTTAATTAGTGTCCAGTCCTGTAACCCGTGTGAGTCTACTTCTGTGTCATTAGTGTGTGTGTATAGTGTCAATGTTCTAGTCCAGGGGTGTCAAACTCAGTTCCTGGAGGGCCACAGCTCTGCACAGGGTGTTTCTCAATGTCAAGGATACTTCCTTGGCAGGACTGGTCCTTCCAAGTCACTTCCTTCAGAGGCTAGG
>JAUCMT010000024.1:251478-265001 GCA_032357475.1 Enteromius thamalakanensis | reverse complement strand
AATTGGTACCGAGAACCGTGGATTTTCACTGGTATTGGTACCGAATACTGAAATTTTGGTACCGTGACAACACTACTCCTAAGAGATTGAGGTGTTGTTGAATGTATTAATGAACATAGCAGTAGTCAATTACCCCCGACATCTGAGTGACTGAAGACGAATCATTCGTGATCCAGGCTCACCTACAGAAGCAGTGAGTAAATTGTCTTTTAATGAGTCTTTGAAAAATCATACTAATTAAGATTCACTATGTATACGGCTAAAAAAGATCCTCCGAGAGTGCCTCAGAAAAGAAGGGCGGGGTCAGGGGAGCTCGTGAAGATTTAAAGGGGAAGTACACAGAAAATAGTTATTTCTAAAGAGCTGTTTTTGACAGGGTACAATTAACATTTTTTTAAACTATCTTTGAGAAATTTTAAAACAAACTAACTATATTATAAACTTTCACCAATTTTAAATAAATTCAGACTTTCCTACCGATAACAACATTTGTTGGCATTCATGTGCTCTCATCAGTATGATGACTCTGATATGACTTAAAGGCAAGATAAGACTATCACAACTCTGTATATTTCCATTACTTCACAATATAATTAAGACTGTGGCACTTCCGCAGTTCCTCTGCAATTAAGCAGCCTGGGAACACTTGAAAATGGTAATGAAGTCCTTCTTGATAGATCAGCCTCTCACGGAGAAAAACTGGAGGCTTGTGTCCTTTTAAAGAGATCTAGTCCATCCATGTGGTGCTGACACAGTATCATTTTGCCTCCTTTAATTCCAGCGTTAGCAATCACTCATGCGTTCTGCTACCATTAAACGATCAGGCGCTGCTAGCGAGTGTTCACACCACAAATTGAGCTCAGATCGATACTGTTTGAGTCAAAGTGAAAATGTGTGCAAGCGCATCATTATCACAAGGGATATTGGGTTTATAAAATAGCTTTATTGAGCCACGTTTAGCGATGAGGTACTAAGTTTAACTATAATAGCCAGACAGAAAGAAAAAAATCTCTGTAGATCCAAAAATAAATGAGAGCTGCTATACAGACTAAAAGCAGTGCGGTCTCAAACACGTTTCATCTAGCTAGGTGGATAAAAGGGAAGCTGGCATGCAGAATATAAAAGATGGAGGCTATCCTGTCCTTGAGTGTGACGTTAAGAGGCAAAGATCCTGAAAAAACTCTTTAGATCTGAAGTGATGGCCTTGAATCAGAGTGGCATCAGTATTAATATTTCATGGCATGAGCTGTGCTTCACAAAGTCAGGAGTAGTGCACGTCTACAGGATACTCTCAAAACTTCATTCACAAAATCACTTCTGAGATTTTATCCAAGCACCGTCTGCTATTAAAATGTAATGCAAAATACAGTTTCATATGCTGAAATGCTTTTTATTCAGCTCAATTATAAAAATAAGAATAGCCTGCTGAGGTCGATGTGTGTTTCTTTTCTTTTTTTTCGAAAAAAAGGCAAACTGCTACTTTCCTTCGGGGTCCGTGATGTCCTGCTACTCAAAACCTTACATTTGTTGAACTTGCATATTTTATTGCAAGGCATAGATTTTTATTACTATTGCATACATGTGTAATTCTGCTGATGTTGTCGAGATATAATTCTTTAGAATTTAAATATAATATTTAATTTACAAGTTTAAAACATTTTAGTTTTGCACTCTGAAAATGTTTAGCTTTTTAGAAGACATTGTGTGAAATAAAAAAGAATTTTAAAAAAGCTTAACATTAAATAATACAAAATAATAAATTTTTAAATACAGTAAAAATGCTAATTATTTAAACAATTTTAGCATTGTACTTAAATAGTGACAAATAGATCTGTACACAATTCAAAGATTTGCGGTTGGCCATTTAGTATGTACATTTATTTAGTATTTAATGTTCCCAAGGCTGCATTTATTTGATCAAAGCATATATTATTACAACTTAAAATATCATTAATTGTTATATTTACAAATTTAATGTCTTTACAACCATCCACCTAATATTGTACGCATCTTAAAATAAAACATGCGCATAAATTCAAAAAATCCATTGTTTGAAAAATGACTAATCCACGGACGATATCATTGCACAGCATCTGTAATGTTGTTTTGGTCATTCGTAAATGTTGTAGGTCTATATCTGTATGGTTGTCTTACATGTTCCCAAACAGCAAGCATCCACCTCCGAAAGCAAAGAGGAAAAGCATTTATTCTGTTTCATCTACTCGCTCCGAGTTGCAATTTATACATCATAAATGAAAATTATTATATGAAGTGGCTTCTCCTGCTTTTCTTAGAGATATTAAGTGCCAGTTTATCAGGAAGTGACGATTTTGACATGTTGGATGGAAACCATTTGCAAAAGTTTTCCAGTTTTGTGCATTTCTTAATCAATTTAATGCATCCTTGCCGCATAAAAGTATTATTCCATTTAAACACTGGTGTATACATTTGTAATAACTTTGTATTATTTAAATCCCAGCACTAGCTATTGAAAAACCTGTATTAATCAACCTGTTATTTAATCAGTATCACATTGGCAACAGAAGAACCTGCTGAAGTGTTATATATAATATAATATATAAGTTATATTATAAGTTATAACAAACAAACAACGATTTAAGTATTAGTATGCCTGCTCAGAAATATCACTACATGTCAAACACGACACTTTCTCTTACTGAGAGGCTCAGTTTCTAGTGCTGGGAGGGTTAGGAGTCCTCCTTTTGAGAAACTGTCACATTGTAACTGTCTCTCAACTGTACTGATCAACTGGGATCTGAGCGGACAGCGCCTGTGGTCCATAAACAGCACAAGCTGCTGACGGTGCAGACTGGGGTAGTTCATTTAAAACAAAAGGCCTGTTGTCTCTGTACTGGCCCTACATTAGACTGCATGGAGGAGTAGCCCACTAGCCCTAGCTCATGTGAAACAACTGCACTGCTCCTCGTTTGAAATGGACTAAGCATTTTACTCTGTTAACTGTTATCATGGAAACAGTGAAAAACATTACTTGTGATTTTACAGGAAAACGGTAACAAACTGTAAAGTGACAGTGCTTTAATTCCTTGTGTGACGCTTCCCATTTGAAGGTTTTTAAATTTAAATCCTTTTTCATATCAGTTGTACATTAAAGTTTCCGACTGATTTAACGTCCGTATTGTGGAGAAAATAGAGGGCGTGGCTTGTTTTTTCTTTCAAATTGATTGGATGCAGTAAGGTAGGCGCTTTCGTTCAGAAATGAACCCTGACGGTTGGAAGGATGCAGTTAATTATGTCATGCTCATGTCCAAGCCATCAAACTGATGTCATCATAGAAGACCCGTCATTTTAAAGATGGAAAAACATTTTCATATTTGTATTAAAGCTTGCGAAGGCAAACATTTTTTTGTTTTGTTGACTGACGGGTGAATCGTTCACCACAAAAATAACAATGTGCGCAAAAAAAAAGGCAATTTTGATTTCACACAGACTTCAAAGTTCACCAAATATGGTTAAATTAATGTTTATTGCAGTATTTGAGTTACCATCATGGTGTTTTTTATTTGCATGAATGCTTCTGTGCACGTTCTGTACATTAGTATTTACCTCAGCTTGTGGAAACTTCAATTCATCATGTGTCTTTCTCATTAGCATCTGTGAATTTTAGTGTTTTTTACTTTGTATATTCAATGTTGTTCAAGTTGAACTAAAATATGCAGTTTTTAACAGCAAATTTCAATCAGTAAAATGCTACCGTATTTTTTACCATATTGAAGTCCTGGCAACAATTTTTTACTGTCAGTTTCATGAGAAAAACAGCTCTGAAACGATGTGACTTAAAAAGACGCCAAGTCAACAGAAATAATCAGGGATGCGTTTACGGTAATCAATGCGTTTCGGCTTACGGAAATGTGCAAGTCTGCACAACGGCCATTCGAATATCATCTACCGCACATAAATCTCACTCTTCCTCCCCCTGTTAGAGAGATTGATCGCCAACATTGATCTTTTGTCTCCCTATTTTGGTTGATTTACGAGGTTGTGTACAGGAGAGTCCTTCCATGGAGAGACATGCTGTTTGCAGTTCCTTCTCCGCTGAACCCATCCAGCCCCTCCTCCACCACTCTGAGCCTGTGTGTGTTTGTGGAGGAAGACCTGGCAACGAAAAGAGCTGAACAGTGGCAGCTTGGGAGAATGACTTCAGAGCAGGTTGATATCAGCGCAAGTCATCGCACATGCATACGGCAGAGTCATTTCAGGCTGTTTGGAGCCTGCTGGGGTACAAGGCTCGCCTTTAGTGCTTACTAACATGGCTTAATGTAATAATGACGTGACGTGATTGTCACAGCACCATGGGAAAAGATGTTTCTGAAATACGTTTTTCAGTTCAAATCAGCATAAGCCCTGCAAAGGATGCACAGAGAGACCTTAGATAACATGAAGAATAAAAATCTTGAGATGAATAAGCAAAGCTGAGTATAGGAAATATAAACAGCTCCATGCTTGTGGATTTCTTACACACGATTGGGTGTGTGTGGTTTGTGTACATAAAATAAAACCACAAAGTCAGGTGGGACTGTGCCGGCATGCTCAAAAGCCAGTGTGTGTGTGTGTGTGTGTATAAACTGGCAGTAATGCTCTACAGCAGAGGCTCTCAAAGGGTGGGTCGCAGATCTGTTCTGATAAGGTCGTGAGCAGAAAAACAAAGCTAAATCCTAATAATAAAATAGAACTGGGAAAGCAAATAAATAACATTATTAAAACTGAAATGGAAAAAATATAGGTTAGTAGAAATGTTAGTTTGCCCCTCTAAATCCCAAAACAATACCCGTCTTGGGACGTCTTTGATTTTGTTTTTTGATCCACTTCAAATGTTGACTACTGTACTGTACGTCAAAATCAAATTTCAATTTGTTTTTTTCCAAAATTCATCCGTCACATAGAAGCCACATTAGACAGATGATCATTTAAAATGCTGCAAGTGAATTTACGCATCAAAATTTTATAAACATGCAGCATGAAAAATGCATATTCAATTTAAGATTTGCTAAATATTACATGTAAAAATATACATGTTCAAATAACTAAGTAACATACAGTACCAATTAGAGCTGTGCGATATATATCGAACGATATATTATGCAGTAAAGCTAGTTCTTTGATTAGCGCTAAATCTTCGTCAGCTGTTTTTAAATGCAGCGCCATAGATCACTGACAAGCTACGCGTTAGTTTCGCGGGTGATTCAATGGCGCAGCTTCTCAGTGATAAATGGCTATGTGAATAAGCTGGCGTACCTTTCGAAAACAGCTGATGAAGTTTTACCGCTATTCAAAGAACCGGCTTTACTGACGAGATGCGCATAATACTGTATATCGTTCGATATATATCGCCCAGCCCTAGTACCAATATATCTGTGTAAGGCAAATTTAATATAATAAACACATTTATTCAGTTTATTCTTACAACTAAATACATGACATAAGCCAATAAAAAGTTTTTTTTTTTTTTTTAAATGTAATAAGAGATACGGTACAAATCACTTAATGTTCTTTTGTAACATTATAAATGGCTTGTCACTTTTGATCAGTTTGCTTTCTTGATAAATAAAAAGTTATCCTCTTAAGAAAAGGAAACGATATGTTGTGCGACACTTCATTCTCAAAACCATAATCAAAACAACAAAGTACAAATACAAACTCTCAGGCTCAAGGCTACATTTAATACAGGTTAATTTGCCATGAGCATAACCATGGTTACTGCCAAATACGGTTTCACCAAGGGTGCTGACAGAATGAAAGCACCAAAATACAACTAAGCCAAATGTGAAGTACTCTGTACAGTTACTCGGGGTAAAAATCAACATCTAAGTTCATATTTCCTTTTATTAACACCTTCAGTTGGCTATTCTTTCCAAAAAGACCTCACAGTAGAGGTTCATAACCCCACAATCATCCTTAAAAACAGGATGGAGGTACCAATAAAGATGTCCGTAAGCTCAGATATCTGTACTGGATCACAAAATCAGATCAACCACAATCCTTCCAAACCATTTTTAAAGACTCCAGGTCTACGAACACAGCACATGTATGTTCAAATCCATTTGCCATGGTAGCCTGGCAAATGCGTTTCCATGGAAACAAGCCCATTGCCTATTCTGTAGACGTGTGTCTATGGAAGCACTTGGTTTGAACAAAATTAAAATGGAAATGATATGACCCATGTCATGGGCGGTGAAACAGAAGCACATCTCCATGGGCTTATTCGTAGGGAAAAAATCTTTATTTTAGTTACCCATGATGCCTCGCTTCGATCGCTGGGAATAGATTGAAGACGTAGGGCACCGACCGAGAAAGCCTAGTGTGATGTTTGCATTCAGGATCAGTCAATAGTACTTTCATCCTCATCTGTAACATCACGTTTCAACTTGCAGAAGATCCCTGTTCCACCCTGCTGGTCTGCTGATTTATCAATCCAATGCATAAAACGCTTATGTCATTGCTGCAAAACAGTGAATACTGATAATTCAACCCAAATAATTTAACAGGAAGAATGCATTCATCTATGCAAAAGGATTCCAAATAAAGGTTCTCAGCTGAGGTTTACAAACCATTTAGGGTTCCACAAAGAACCTTTCAGTGAACAGTTCCAGAAAACGTTTGTTTATGGGTGTTAAATGTTCTTCTTCAAGGCAACATGGATGCTAAGAAAAATCATTTTTTTAAGATTTTATGTTGTTATGTGTTAAGTAATTTCTACAGAAATCAGAATCACGGATATCCAAAAACAAATCCCAGTCAAAATAATTGACCAAACATCTGTAATAAACATGTACATGAGCTGTGTTCACCTCCCAATCCTCTAACCTTCCCGCCAGAGAGACTTGGTCAATTCCTGCACTTGACTATTGATCCAAAGCTAAAAATAACTGCAATGCCATTTCATCAAGTCATCACCACGTCAGCCACCAATGTACAACTAAAAGCATGACTTCATCACCTGTGCAAATACATAGACGGGTCAGTACCATTCCTACATAAATCTGTTCAAAAATCTGCTTCCATATTCACTTAAAACATGTTACCAGTTTTAAACAGATACGCTCTGATCCTGAGTCAAGCATGATGGGCATGTTCACCTCCCAACCCACTATCTCTTCTGCCAGAGTGAAGCTGCAAAGACATGTTCTGCTGCATGCAAATACAACCAGAACACTCACAGTCTATTGCAAAAACTTCAAATTATCTAGAAGTCTGTGTATTTGTAACGCACTGCACATCATGATCCAAGCACATCAAGTCATTGCCATGTGTCAACGTCCAATGCATAATAATAAAAAGCATGACCTCATCTTCCATGCAAATGCAGAGACAGATTCTAAAACAACCACGTCACTTTTAAATGACCTCAAACTAGTACATTCACTTCCATCTAGAAGTCTGTTAGACCATCAAACATCAGTGTTGTAACTTGTGTATTTGTGATGCACACCATCAACCAAGTATGTTCACTTTACTATTGATCCAAAGCTAAAGATAGATGTTACATTATGCAACACTACTTCATGTCAACCTCCAATGCACAGTAAATCAAAAGCATGAGCTCATCATGCTTGCAATTGCAAAGACATGTTATGTTGCACGCGAATACACATCAGATTTCACAATTTGTCTGTACTACAATACTCCAGGTCAACCTCTTCTAGACCTTTCACCTCTATCTGGAAGTCAGTAAGAGCTCCAAACCTCTGTGATGCATCATGAATCAAGCATGGCCAGTCTGTAGTGCATCTTACCAGAGTGATCAGCTGGTCCTCCGCCGTTGGCGAACAGGGCAGAGTACAGGTGAGGGTAAGTCTTCTCCAGAGCCACACAGAGCTCCAGGAAATGGTCGCTTTGCTTGTTCATGAGCATCTTCAGAAGCTGGTCCACTTTCTCGGCGCTGGAGGAGCAGTTCTGGTCCAGCTCGAAGGCTTCCTGCTCGCTGAGGCTTCCCGATTTACTCAGCAGCTCTATCAGCCGGTCTGCATCGGTGATGGACTCCAGTAAGTTCTGGTGGTACTGGTGTAGTAACTCTTTGTGCTTGGGCTCCATTGCAGTTCCTACAGTTCCCTAGCTAAGTAGCTAGCTCCGCGCTATCCGTAGAGCCGATCCCCCTCACAAACCCGATGAATGCAGCAGCAACTTCTTTCTGTCAGCTCACTTGTAGGATCTGAGCCAAGGCGCCATGAGATGTGATGGCTTAATGAAGCGGGTTTTCATTACAAACTGCAGAAAGGCACAGAAGCCATGTTTGTTGCCTGAGGCTGTTGACTGCACTAAACAGCGAGACATTTCTACATATCACTTGCGCTTGTCCATTTTTCCCTGCGCTTCCGAGGTGAGCATGCTCGTCTGCGTTTATAGTTTCTTCTCGGCCATGTATCCGCATTTATGCGGACTCAAGTGTGAGCAAAAGTCGCGCAACTCTTCTGGCGTTCCCTGCTCAAACTGTACGCTCCGCCATGTCTCGGTATCTCAGCAGCTGCTGCCTGCTTGTCAATCAACTTCCCGTGCAATGTCCATATACGGTAAAGTGGGCGGGGCATTCGCCAGAGACACACCTGGTTTTCTCCAATGGGCGTGCATTACTGTTTAAAACTTCGGGAAAAAAGGCTACACGGTTATGAGGATGATGCATCGTGACATAACAAGTGCAAGGGGACTTTACGCTGGAACATGTGCTGTGCACCGCAGACTGTTGATTTTCAGTAAATGTGACTGTGCTGGTTTGTGATTTTACTACAGAGTCTAGACATTTAAATAAATAATAACATGTAAAATTGCTGCTGGTTTATAAAAAGGTTATCTAGTGGTCTCAAAGCAGGATAAATAGATCCATTAATAGTACCATTAAATGTAGTTCTTGAGATGCAATTATTAAATGTGCTTAAATTGAGATACATACATCTAAGCAAAAGATCTGAAATTGAGATGCATACGTCTAAGCAAATTGGCATTACATACAGTATTAAGACTTGTTTTACAAAATAATATACAGAGTACCATCACTGTAAATTGTGACCTAAAAGAAAAAGGTAGTTTTGTCTTATTTTTTTTATAAATAAAGTTGTTAAATTGAGATTTATTTTTTTAGAAAGCAAACTGATACAACATATTCCCCCAGTTTCACGGACAAGTCCCTAGTCCCAGACTAAATTGCATGTTTGAGCCGTCTCAGATGAAAATATCTGGCTCTAAAAATATATTTAAAACATGTCAGTGTCATTGTTCTGTGTTAAGATGCACACCTGCAATATTTTCTTGTAAGGCATTTTTGTAAAAGTTGCTTATATATCTTAATTTAACTAATGCCTAGTCCTGGCTTAAGCTAAGCCCCGTTTTTGAAACCAGACCATTAACTCTTAAAAAGTGTTAAAGAGAAGTTATTATGCTTAAAACAAGAAAATAATAAGGGAACAAACATTTTCAGGATTTTTGGGATAGACATGATTGAACAGATTTAAGTAGAAATGATGTTTGCTTAAGGGAATGTATCTTTAGTTATTTTTTAAAAAGTGTTATTTGTAATAGAAAGCAAGACAAAAATACTAAGAAAGAAGCATAATCATTTTGATTTCTTCTGGATTTCATAGGAAAAATGACTTCTGTGATTTATCCTCAGTCGTTGTTTATTTAATATCATCCGAATGCATATAACATTTCTGATTTGTGGAGTATCCAAAGTTCACATTATCATATTAAGAATAGGAGCGGAAAGAGTGTCTACACATTTTCATTAGATGCCTTACATCATTAGCTGTACAGCTCAGACTGCTTTAGAAGTGCTAACTAAAGGTTACGGGGAGTTCACAGGCTATAAGAAGTCAGTCTGGGTTTTAACATGGTAACGAAAAGCAGATTAGTAAGTACCCAGTCATTTATCAGTTACCTCAAACATACAGAGAAAGATAAACACGGGATTATACCAGATTGAGTCATTTTATTGGACCAAAGTAGATAACAAGCAGTGCAAAGGATATCTGTCAGACACATGCAAACATGGTGAACTAATGAACTATCAACTGATTGTATGCATGTTATGCAAGGCCTAACAGAGTGAGCAGAAACATTTGGAGAAATCTGCTCAATGCAGCTGACAGACGGAAAGAACCACATGTCAGCAAAGCAGGGCTGGTTACTCCCATCTGACAAACCTTGTGACACTGCAAATTGGTTGCTCTAAACTGAAGCTATTTTACACTGCACTCCCACGTGAAGCATAAATGGGTGCTGTCAAGCCACTGATGCCTCTGCATTCAACTGGATGCTTAGATAGAATTAACAACCGCCAATTAGAGAACACATGTGTCTGTATACACGTCACCAAAATCAAGATACAGATACAGAACATCGGCTGCCTCTTTGTCTGCATTTTGTGGAGCTTATAAAGACACAAAATAGTCATTTGTAGCGACTGATTGATGATGAAATTACTGCGAGGAAGTTATTCATGTAGTTCATTCTGTAAAGAGAATCACATGCAGAGGTAAAACCATTTTGTCTTTAAAATGACATGATTATCATCTATGAGCAGATGTCTGGTTCGAAGCTCATCTAGAGGTTAGATACGAGTTGATTGCTCTCAGTGGAACCTCATTTTCTGGATGGAATTTGTAAGCCCTGAATAATCAAGACTAAAGTTTTTAATTTTGAATGGATTTCCATTTCATTTATGACCTAAATGCTGAAAGATGATTACTTCTGAAAAATAAATAATAATAAAAAACATTTTCTGGTAGAAAAAAAGCTTAAAAGGTAGGGGGAAAAAACATGATTTTTTGTTATTGTTTTAAATAATACCGCAATAGACTGACATTTATCAAATGTCTTTTTTTCTGTGTGTAGGTCCCCATTGTAAAATGCACAGGGCTATTCTGCCCTCTACTGGTGTGAATAAGAATATCATGAGTCATAATGTATGATGTATCACTGACTCACGTTCATAATATTCACATTTTTAATTATTTATTTATATCCAGCCAAGATATTTGCTTCCATACATCTACATTTATGAACTACACATTACAAAATGAGAGTCCTGCTGCTATCTCCTCGATAAAATATTTCCGGGAACGATTTGAAAATATACCCGCCATTATTCAAAACCAGACTGTTACATTGTGTTCTCCGTGAACTTGTCTAACCAAATAACGCTCATGTGACTTGCCGTCCTCAGCAGTTTGGCCTCGGTATAAAGAAATAACCAGGCTGCTGGATGGCATTAGATCTGAGCTGATCTGAGAGCAGTGACACTTCAGAGTCGGTCTGCACTGCGGGAAGCTGCGCATGATGGATGTAACCCATGATTCAGACACAGTGAGCTGAGAACTTCCTTAGCTATTAAATCTTTTTTTTTTTTATTAAACACGGCTAATTTACAAGTGACATAAGTTTTACTGACTACTTGTTTTGCCATTGTGTGCATATGTGTATTTATATATATATATATATATGTGTGTGTGTGTGTGTCTGTGTGTATATATATATATATATATATTTACACGTGTGTATACATGTAATGTGTGGACAGGTTTTTATATCCTCTGTGTGTGTGTGTGTGTGTGTATATATATATATATATAAATCTGGAATCGGAGGGTGCAAAAAAATCAAAATACTGTGCAAATTACCTTTAAAGTTGTCCAAATGAATATCAATGCATTTTACTAATCAAAAATTACATTTTGATATGTTTACAGTACATATTTTACATAAAAGTTTCATGGAACATGATCTTTACTTAATTTACTAATGATTTTTGGCATAAAAAAAAAAATTCTATAATTTTGACCCATGCAATGTTTTTGGATATTGCTACAAATAAACCCCAGCGACTTAAGACTGGTTTTGTGGTCCAGGGTCACATTTGGCTGTGTTAATAAACAGACATATTATGAAAATTATGTATCTGCGTTCTGTTATTTATCTTTTGGCATGCATTTCAGAAAAAAACGGTTAGGATTCAGGTGTCTTTGCAAATAGTGATTAATAATGATTAATCCACTGAAAATCCTGATTAATTTGATTAAAAATTTTAATCATTTGACAGCCATAATATATATATACACATGGAGTACTTTTTATCCCTGTGTTCAAAACACTCATCTTGAGGTATTGCTGCTAAAAAAGCTCATTTTTAGTTTTATCTGATCATAGAAGCCAGTCCCATTTGTAGTTCCAGTCCTGTCTGACAACCGAACATGCTGGAGATTGTTTTTGGATGAGTGAGGAGAATTTTTCTTAAACCCTCCCAAAAAAACAGGTGCTGATGTAGGGGCTGTTTTGCAGACCCTGAGACTCAACTATTTTCTGCAGTTCTCCAGCTGTGGTCCTTGAAGAGTCTTTAGTCACTCAAACTCTACTCCTCGCCATGTATTACCATGATCGAGACACACGTCCTCTTCCAGGCAGGTTTCTAGGTTTTATGTTGATTGGAAATTCTTAATTTCCCTGATGGTGGAAGTGAACATTTTCACTGCTATAGCTCTTTTCTTAAAAACACTTTACTAATTTGTGAAGCTCCATTATCTTTTGCTGCATGTGATAAATATATTCTTTGTTTTTTCTCATGGTGTTGATTAAGGGATTTTGGGCTTTGTTTCCCCTCCTATATATATTTCTGTTAAAACAGGAAACCAGGGCTGGATAATTTTATATTCATAATCACCCTGGAGTGCTCAAAATTGTTAATATGAATTGGAATATACTTTAGATATATTTTACTCATAAAAATGTCTAGGGGTGCCAATAATTGTGGCCAACATGTATTGGAGAAAAACATCTCATCGTGAAATTTTCTCCCCATTTTCAATTGTTTAACTTTCATGATAGGTTAGAATTGTGTGAATTTTTCAAATGAAAGATCAAAAGGATAAACAATGCAGATTTATTTTCACAGCCACCTTTTCTCAGATTTTCCAAGGGTGCTGATATTAGTGGAGAGCACTCTCTCGCTCTATGTATTATATTGTATTCTATAATATTATACTCACCGGACACTTTATTAGGTACGTCTTGCTAGTACTGTGTTGGACCCCCTTTTGCCTTCAGAACTGCCTTAATCCTTTGTGGCGTACTGGAAACATTCCTCAGAGATATTGGTCCATATTAACATGATAGCATCACGCAGTTGCTGCAGATTTGTCGGCTGCACATCTATGATGTGAATCTACGGTTCCACCACATTCCAAAGGTGCTCTATTGGATTGAGATCTGGTGACTGCGGAGTCTGTTTGAGTACAGTGAACTCATTGTCATGTTCAAGATACCAGTCTGAGATGATGCAAGCTTTGTGATATGGTGCATTATCATCAGAAGATGGGTACGCTGTGGTCATAAAGGGATGGACATGGTCAGCAACAATACTTAGGTAGACTGAGGCGTTGCAATGATCATCAATTTTTGGGGCCCAAAGTGCGCCAAAAAAATGTCCCCCACACCATTACACCACCACCATCAGCCTGAACTGTTGATACAAGGCTTTCATGTTGTTGATGACAAATTCT
>JAUCMT010000024.1:222887-236192 GCA_032357475.1 Enteromius thamalakanensis | reverse complement strand
GGCTTCAAAAACGCTCTTCAGAAACCTACGAGTGACGTCACGGACACTACGTCCATTTTTTTTTACAGTCTATGATGTGAACGACCCCTAAGTCTTTGGTGACGCATATAACACGAAATTAAATAGTGATTTAAATCCCCTCACGCAGATTGTCCCTCAGGAAGAAACGGCACCCTGGATGTTAGTGGATGGCACGCACGGTCTACGAACACGGGACGCTCAGCTTCCGGCTCAAATCTTTTCAATCAAAATCAATAAATACCATCCAAGGCTGACTTTTCCAAAACACTTTGGCACTTTGCTGCTAAGAAGAAACCACAAAAGATATGTGAAGTATAGCTCCATTGTTGTTCAAAGTAAAAGAAAAGGGGGATAAAAACAAGGTCATACTATGTTAATTTTAATAAATAAAAATGTGAAATAAAATAAAATAAATCAAAGAAATTATCTTTTTTTATTGTATTTTTTCTGTATCTAAAACATACCGAACCGTGACACTATTTTATCGTATCGAACCGAACCATGATATTTGTAAACCGTTACACCCCCAATTAATATATATATATATATACTGTTGTTTTACTTTTTCCAAATATATCAGTAATAAAAAGTGAGAGCTCTTCTCCATTTTCGGATTACAAGTAAATTCTCTCTCTGGATTGGATGACTTACAGCAAACTTGTTTTGAAATAACACAATCATGGAAACCTGTTTTTCAAGGAGTTTGGAGATGCCGAGTCTTAACGTCTGCAGCTTTAGCATTCTGGAACTGAGGATCTATGCACGTTAACAGAGGTTGACACCACTGAAGGAAGCTCATTATGCACACAATAAACCATGGTGCCAATTCCATCCTTGAACTCTGCAGCAAAGTCAGGAGGCACTTGGTTCAATTCCAGTTCATTGCACTCGGAAAGCTCTGGTTGCCACTCATCCATATACAGTTTTTGCCTATTGCTTACACACTAAAAAGGAATGCTTACACCAAAGCCTCAATACCTAAACTTTTTGTATCTTATCTTAAACACAGTGTAATCATAGCTTTAACACATTTTCAACTTTGCAATTTGTTTACAATTCTGTAACACACTTATTGCGAAAACACTACACACGTTTTCTTACATTAGACACTTTGTTCAAAAACAAAATCACCTGTTATCATTGGGAAAACACAACACCCATCGGTCTGAGCCTTACCAATTCAAATAGACCTCTGGTAAGACATTGTGAGACCAGTACCAGTGTGGAGACGTATCAAATGACATCAGCTACTCTGGTGGACCATGTGATCAATCATAGCCTGTCCATGAGTCCACCTTCCTGTAACCTTAGTCAGTACACAGTAACATCGAGGATATTCTGACTGGAGAACTGCTATATCTTCAAGTTTCTACTCCAGACTGTACCTACTATATGCGTCACATGATTCTTTATCATATTACTGTATTACTGCACTAACTGTTCTATACAAAAATGTAGTGCTGTGAGTGTGAAGTATACCTCACATCTATGAAATATGTACATGTATAAGCTACTACTACATATACTGTAAAACATTACTTTGGTGTAAAGCTGCTTTGATATGTATCATGAAAAGCGCTATACAAATAAATTTGAATTGAATTGAATTGAAGTATATGTAAAGTAATGCCATTGTGATGTTACAGAATGGTGTACAGCTGAGAAAAAAGTACAGAATATAGACACAAATACAAGGTGGCATCCATAAACCCCATGGAACCCCCACCACCCACCACACACACACACACACACACACACACACACACACACACACAAAACAAGTGTATATTTTTCCCCCCAATAGCAATTTATCCAGTAATTGTTTTGTTTTTTGCTTTTGTTTTGTTGCTAAATTTGATGATTTGTGATAACATTTCTTTATTTCTGTAAGAATGTTTGTTTTTTGTAAAATCTCTTGTTTGATCAATGCAGTAATTATACTTTTGAGATTTAGAGAAGACGTAGTCTGAGCAAATGACAATAAAACTAGAAACACAAAGACTGCAGTGTTTCATATAAAGCCCATCAGTGTGTTGCTGCTGACATGAAAGAGTAATTCAGGTGGTGCTTGTGTGTATGGTTTTGTTGCAAGAATTTAATTTTTAAAAGGAGTGTAAGTTTTGATTGCAGTGTTTCATTTTGGCATGGATGTGAGTCGTTAATCTCCAAGTGCTGTGTCTAATTATTTTGTGTGTAGAGTTTTGACATAATGGGCCACATTTTGCAAAAAGTGTGTAAGCAATAGGCAAAAACTGTAATAAAGAAATAACAGAATTTAGCACACAACTATCATTATTTTATGCAATTTCTGTTTTCTAAGCTTCAAAGGTACAGGGGTAACAAAACATGACAAATCACATTGTTTTTCTGTGTCTTAGAAAAATGGCAAGGTTTAACTGCTATAATCTTGCCCTAATAATAATAATAATAATTATAATAATTTACATTAAATCAATGTGAACCAAAAGTTGCTGGTGGTATGGTGTCTACAGTGGCAGTGGTTCCAGTTCGAGTGGGTTGCCACAGCAAGCTGCACTATTCCCCTGCTGTGTGCAAGCGACCATCACCCCTGTGCCCGTTCCGCTGCCTAGATCAAGGGCTTGCGAGAGACCTGAACGAGGGTGGTCACAACCCAAAAGTTCTCCATGAACTCCGCACCACAATGGACCTCTCGCGCCGAACGACAAAGGTTTACGTCACAGTCTCTGGCATGGCAATGCGGCACTTAACAGTACCCATTATTAGAAAACTCGAATAAAGGATTAAATTGGAGACACATTCATAATCCTATGGAGGCATATGTGTAGCTAAATTTAATATAAAATGTATTATGCAAAATGGAAAATATATAAAATGCAATGTTTTTCTGTATTTAAATTAGCATTTTCCTATACATATGTGCAACATTAAAAAATAATATTCAATTACATCATTTAAATTATCCAGTTAGAACCTATTGTGCATGCCTCAAGATTTTTCAGTCTGTTTACATTCCGATTGATGCACACAGAACATGCTACTTTCACTGTGTCTTCACCAGTCAGATCTAGGAACAGCTGCCATGGAACATGCAACAGGTAAATTCATACATTGCCATTTTATGGCATCGCATATTACATTTCAAATTGAATTTAGCTACACATATGGCTCCAAACAATCCTAACTAAAGTAAGATTTGAAAAGAGAAAATGTGTAACCAGGATCTCAGTCGGACATTTTATGTTGTTGTTGTTTTTTTTCCAACAAAAGTTGTAAATGTAAATAGATTGCCATTTATTTAGAGACAGATGAACTATGTTTGCGCTTATGCAATGTTAGCAGTGACCAGGGACAATGTCCATGCGATTCTCCCTAGGGCCTCTAATAAGGTCACATACATCAGTAGATTACTTCAAAAAACCTATCTGACCAGACATAATTTAAAATGCCATAAGTTGCATGTGTATGGTCTCTTTTCTCAGTTATCCTATTTGATTATTTTATTTATACACAAACTGTAGTTTGAACATTATTAGAATTCTTTCCCAGGAAAAGTTGTAATGAGACTCTGAACAAAGCACTAAATGGCTTTTATGGGAAATCTCAGTGTGCCATCTTGACATTCGTTTTCCTTTATTCTAGCTTGTTAGACGTCGATTGTCACTTCCACAAGCAACATGTACAACAGCTCTGAGGAATGAAGTGACGCTTCATTGATGAAAGTCTGGTACATTGGTCTGCATTTTAAAGTCATTGACACATGGCTGAGAGCCAGCTCCTAACGATTACAGAATATATTCTAACAAATGGGGTGACACCTGAATTAATGTTTCTATTATTCAAATTCTGGTAATTATATCCGTTATTGTAACAGCTAGTACAATGAAATTAGGGATGTAGCACTGTATCACCCAATAATCAGTTCCAGGTAAAAAAAAAAAAAAAAAAAAAAAAAAATCGGACATTGACATTGGCAACTAATGATCAGACCAACCATAAGAAGGCAGATAACAACAACAACAATAACAACAATCCCTTTATAAATAATTAATAATGTTATTTAACAGTTTAAACATTTCAGAATAAATGCTTCAGCTTAAAATTGTTAATTGGTGTGTCTGACATAGCAATGACATTTAGATTATTGTGAAAATATCAGGGTGGTTTCGTGCATCAGAGTTGTGGAGGCTTTCAACAGTCTATGTCCAAAGCTAAGAAAAAGAGTCTACTTTTATCTATTAATAAATTTGTACAATTAAATGTGGTCAGTAAATAGAGATGCTATACAATGTATTATACAGAGAAATGTCAAGTAAACCTATTTCAAAAATGTTCTGGATCCCCTGATACTTACAAAATACAATAAGCAATACATTATAATCCTGCCATGAATACCAAAAATGGAGATTCCCTTTGAGTGGCACAAATGACATGCATGCACAGAGATGTATAACCAGATTCATCTGACCCAAGTGGCCCTACCACAGGTGATTCTGAGGCTGTGTTAATTATAATCCTGGAGTTAATCCAAGAAATTGCACATTGAGCCACCTACTCAGCACACACTCTCTCCAGAGGAAACGATCAACATTTCTGAGTTTCTGTGGGTTTGCCGGGAGACCTCAGACTGCAACAGTTCCCAGCCATTCTATAAAAGATGGCTCTTGGTTCTCATTATAAAACTCAGCAAGAGCTTACGAGCAAATATTGCTGTCTTGATAAAAGCTAAAGCATGACCGTGACAAATGAGAAGTGGTGTCAGCAGAGAAGAGGTGCAACAGACTGAGCCCTATATGCTAGTTGGTCAATATCTGCACATCTTGCTATTCATGACCTGCTGTTGACAGATCGTCTTATTAGATCAGATCATCAGTAGCAGCTTAAAGCAGTACAATAACCAGGAACACAAATTGTTTATTGCAAACCAGTGTATATCCAGGTCATTTTATGAGGAGAAAGGATCCTTTCATTTTGGGGATAAAAGCACAACCATCCATACATATATGTGTGTGTGTGTGTGTGTGTGTGTGTGTGTGTGTGTGTGTGTGTGTGTGTGTGTGTGTGTGTGTGTGACATAAACAGAACAAACACAGGGATATGGTTTTATAGTATCATTTTCCATTTACCCAAAAAGTTTACTCAAGTAAATGTAACTGTGCCTCTGACTGTACAGGGTGGGCCATTTATATGGATACACCTTAATAAAATGGCCACCATGGTCACCACCCATCTTGAAAAGTTCCCCCCTCACTTCATCTAGTATATACTAATGTGCCACAAACAGGAAGTTAATATCACCAACCATTGCCATTTTATTATGGTGTATCCATATAAATGGCCCACCCTGTACTATTCTAACTCAATCGTTGTGCATAAGCGTTGGTCTTTCTGCAATAATCCAATTCTGAATAAAATATGTCATGCCTGTAGTGCTTGATTTAGAAGGATACAGTCGATCCTCCATCTTACAGTCTATTTGTTGCTACACCTGCTCTTGGGCTGCTGACAATGTCAATGAGCCCTCAGAGAACAGAGACTGCTAAAAGCATCACTAAATAATATATATTTATAGCTGTAAATCATTCTGTGTTTTACGAAGCAATTAATGCAAAAAGAGTGTTTGATTAAATCATCACAGATCTGTGTGAATGGTCAGTATATATTTCGTTTAATGAAGTTGTCGTGGGCACATATTTCAAATAGTTTTGCAAGCATGCTCTATTACAGAAAAGCATCTTCCATTTCCTTTCAGTTTAGATCAGTGACAAAAGTGAAAACTGACACCTTGCTGCTGTTTTTAACACCTGACTTGATGTTGAGTGTGAGATGTTGTCTTGCACAGCAAAAGTCACAAATAAAACAACCTTCATATTCACAAAATATGCATTTATATGCGTTTACAAAAATATCTATCTATCTATCTATCTATATTTCTTTCTGACAGGGAACGGACTACATTCTGACTGTTCAGACTTCTCACCCGTTCCTTTGAAACGTATCTAAACATAAACTGTGAATGGAAAGTAGTGGCCCTAAAAAAAAACAAGCCCTCATTTTTTTTCACCAACCATTAACAGCAGTCGCTGTGTCTCACTAAAGAGTTCCCATGTGCTACAAACCATGGAAACACATTACATAAAACAAATTCAAGACAGCTGCTGCAGCAGACTAGGAAGTAAATCTCACATTCGTTTTTTTCTCCCTAGAGAAAGTGAATTTCAGTGAACACAATCGAAGAAAGTAAATGAGTTTTCTATCTTCAATTCTTTTTTGCCATGACTAGATCTTCTAGTAAACAAAATCTGGTGACAAATGCCAGACTCCTCTAATGATTTGTCTGTTGCCCCTTTTCCAACAAAACCCTCCAATCAGCCACCAATGAATAGAACAGCCGACTGCCAATGTTGAGCTCTATTAGTAGGAAGTATCTTGCTCTTTTGTCTATGCTAAATAACTGATTATTAAGACAGAAATATATTATGATCTCTAGTAGGGTAAGAAAATAAAGTGTCTGAACAGTACATAGAGCATAAAATATATGGATGACATGATAAGAGCAGATAAGATTTGAAAAAACAAAACAAAACAGGGGTTTTATTTCTTATCGACTCATTATTTGTCTTTGCCTTAGAGAGATATCCAAGATAAATAACTACCTATATAATATTATTTAGCATCATGCTCTGCGTGGTCACGGAAACTAATACGGATGTATTTGAAAGTAAAATACAATCTGCATACAGTCTTATCACCTTTACCTAGTGTGGGAGCGTTTAGCACCTCACCTGCCATAAAACACATTATAATATGTGTAGAGGGAAGGGGCAACATACACAGACTTCTTGATAAAAAAAAAACACCACACCTCGACATATGATGCAATCTAAACTTACCAAGCTTATACTGTAGCTCAGTTGGGCCTATACAATCATGCATTGCTCAGGGCAGAAAATGGACTTTTGTTTGGCCTAATTTTTAAGAATGTGAATGTTCTCTAATTGGATGTCAATACAGGTCTATTCACCAAACAGTTTCTCTATAGGCCTTGCTTTCACACTTGAAATCACAAAAAAACTGTCTTTTTGACAGTAGATATTAAACTTTCTAAAAACCAGTGGTCCTAAAAAAAGCCAGGAGTCCACCAATCACGAAAGAGCAACAATTGTATATATATATATAGAGAGAGAGAGAGAGAGAGAGAGAGAGAGAGAGAGAGAGAGAGAGAGAGAGAGAAAGAGAGAGAGAGAGAGCGAGCAAATATAAACAAGACTGTACAGTTCACTATATAGTGAACTTTAAATTTGCATAATAGTGTTATAGTTTAAAATATGATGCAAAGCTAAAAAGCATCTTTGACTTCATACTGCATTTAATATATCAACAAATATATCCAAACTTACATATTACATATACTTACATATTTAAAACAGTAAGTTAACTCTTCGCCGCAAACGCATATAAAACAAAATGTTCAGTCACACTAAAACAGATTATCTCCCCATAACACCGTATTGTTACTAACGTTACAGATCTGGAATGCGAGCGTTGAAGATCAGCTCAGAACTGCAATGGGTGGATCTCTTAAAACGCGAGCAGGAAGAAAGCTTAAAATAACGCAGCCGTGTTCTTGCAGGAATTAAAGCGCACGTAGCAGCGCACTAAACATCTTTACTACTATTTTAATCGTTCAAAACGTTTAACAGAGGGCATTTATGGTGTAAAAGGGTATTGGTTACTTACAGTTTAAGCTGCGGCCCGTCACTTCCTAGGTACAGAGTACCTCAATCAATGTTCGAGGGCGAGACACGCAGCGTAATATTTAATAAGGTGGGAGGGACTCATTCTTTCCATGACTGTGTCACACCAAACAATCTTTAACAAAATACAAAACATGTGACTCTCTCGTACACCATGACTCACGGTGTTTTGTAATTAAGGAATGACTATTGTAATCTTTCCATAAGTCTGTTTAAAATTATATAACCTAGTGTGGAGTATAGTTGTATGAAATGAGGTGTGGTCTCTTTAAGAGCTTGACGTTCAGAGTATAACTCCGTTTCCTGTAGTCTGTGGCTTTTTCTCTTGTTGTTGTTGATAAATATTTATTAATATATGTGATAATGTAGCAAAAGTCACAAAAGACTGGGTGGGTCTAAACATGGACGTTTGCCCAAGAGGAGCACGCCCTGAAATCAGGAACGCCCATCTGTGCGTGCGTATGACGTAGTAGGACGTGTGTTTACAGTATTTAGGAAAACGCTCTACAGCAAGTATTTTCAAATCTCTGAAGATGTTTGCATTTGGAGATGCCTTTGTTGAAACCACTGCTATGTTTTATAATGAAATAAATAAATACCTCGATTAGATTTTATATAGGCCCACTGAGTTGTGTCTTTTTTTATTTCTTACAGAGTTACGATTCCTAATTATTGTTGTTCAGAATCAAGAATTAAAATTAATTTGTTTTTATTTTAAGGGATACTAAGATTTCAGAATTGGTGGATGATACCACACTATTCCTTAAGGAAGAATCTGTGTGTCAAAGGCTTAAATCACAATTTTTCTGAAGTGTTCAGAGTTCAGAGTTCAGAGTTTCTGGTCTAAAAATTTAGATCTTAAAATGTAAGATAATGCCTTTTTATGGTGGTTTCCGAAAATATAGATGGTATCCTTTGCTAATTTGATGACTCTGGAAATATTCCCTCTTATAAACTATTCATATTTTTCCGAAAGACTTTAATAAATTGGTAAAAGCAGTTTCACTTGGATTAATTCACCTTGTTAAACGTCATTCTTTATTTAGTACAAGGAAGTCAGTTGTAACCCAGTTTGTTACTTTTCAATTTAAAAGGAAAATTGCTTAAAGACTGGAACATATGCTGGCTTTTACCTGGATAATATTGTATTTCCAAGGCAAAGGAAATACATTTTTAATTTTTACATTAAATATATCCTGTTAATTCTAATACTTTTCTTTTTTTTTTTTTTTTTGATTGTCCAAGGTTCTCATATATTTGATTCTGTCAATGTTGTACATATTTTTTAAATTGTTTATTGTATACCAATGCTAAAAATAAATCCCTTTAAAATACAAGATTCATTTTATATGGTACATTTTTCATTTTTAAAAATGAATAAAACTCATTTTTAAATTCTCTTCATCTCACAAAGAATAAAATATTATACATCCATATAACATGCATGCATTTAGATGCTATTCCTATGCAAATGTGTATATATATTTGTATAAGGAGTTTGTGTATTTTTGTAATGTCTCTCTCTTTCTTTGTACAAATTTAGAATTGTATTATTAATATCTATGCATTTGTTTTTGTCTTTTATTTTTAATTTTTAAGTATAGGTATTTTTTGGATTTGTATGTAATCCCATTGGTTATAAACCCTACGCTCTCCAGTAAGTGTGTTCGTAAGTGATCCATTTAATGTTGAACGAACACTATAGATTTTGCAGATCTTCTACTGAGAAATATTAAATATAAATAATTATTATATTAAATATTATTATTATTAAGTCTCCTCTATCTGAAATCTAAAACAAATAAATTGGTACAATATACAATTTTTTTTTTTTAATCTAAATTATGATGCATTTAGTTGATAACTAAATCAAGGTTTTGTGTTTATAAGGCAGAATAAGTATATAATAAACACATACAGTCTCCAAGCAGCTGTTATAGGTTGAGTTCTTTTTGTAATACTTTTTTTTTCATTTAAAAAAATATATTTTGTAATTAGGCAATTCTTCTGAATGTTTTAATTTATTGTAATTTGATGGTCTGCTGGTCTTGATCAGTGCTAACAATAACACTTTATTTCACAGCCTATAGTCATTATTGTGTTTCTTACATCTAGACATGAACAAATCACACAATATGGCTATAACAGACTTTGACCTTATTGTACCGTTTATCAACAGAATGATTAAGCTGAGTTATTAGAGGCTAAGAACTTTTTAGCCCAGTGTTTCTTTGACTATGTGCCATAGTTACTGTCTCACTATAGCACATCAGTTCACTTTTAGAGCCTCTTGGTTTAACTCAGACCAAACACACTTTCACAATGTTATCTTTCCTACATTAATCCTATGGTGTTGATTAATTAGTTAATTAATTACCAAAATTTGACAGGCCACATCCTTTTCAGGCTTATTCTAAATATGCAATCATTGCTACATCCTCTGCAAGGAAATTGCATGATAATTATATTGAGGAAATACTCCGTGGAAGAAAATCTGTACTTCCTCAAGTGATGTGATGCAAGTCTAACATGGTCTGATATCTAAGAAAAGGCTATATTTTGTGGAAATAGTGGAATTTCTTTAGCTCCTGTAGTTAAATAGCATGTTTATTGGACACAGAAATGTAATATATTTCGTATTGAATATGCAAAATGTATAAAGTCTGTTCAAAGTGTATTAAATATTTACATTATGTTTACATATTATTAATACAAATATATCACACAAATACATTCATTTAAACAAAATTTGACTAAAATTACAAAACAATTTTAAGGTTTATCAGCAGATTTTGATATTCGGGGAATAACACGGGCCCCTATGGATAAGACGGGGACAGTAGTGGTGTTCCTTGCTGACTGGTGAGTCAAGTAAATACCAAAAGTCACCTAAAAGCAAAGAACAGAGGAGAAAAGAGAACTTACATAATTTATAATTCACATAGTGGGAATGTCATTTCTGTCTTCTTGTAAAAGCAATCAAAGGAAAAAAAACACGAACTAGGAGTTCTGTTTATACAGACCTTTCCACTTCTGCATTCAGAAAGAGACCGAAGGGGTTCCTGGCTTCTGGTGGCTGATTTCTGATCAACTCCAATCATCTGACAGCGGCCACATCTCCCAATCACCTTAAACAAAACATCAAAAAAAAAAGAAAAGACCTGAACATCTGTTTCAATTCCGGATGGTTATGATGTGTCAGCTGTTTCCTCTAACCTGAAACTGTGTGTCTCCTACTGTCAAGTGAGACCAGTCGTCTTCAGCAAACGCCTCCTGTCCTGAGATGACCAGATTGGGCCTGAAACGCTGAATGAGCTGCTCCGTGTCATGCCAAGTTCCCTCATTCTCACTATCGTGTCTTCAACATAACAAAAACATTCAAATAAGAAGAAGTAGAAGAAGAAGGTACTGTGCTGTTCATTTGTAGCTTGTAGGACTATACCTGTTGGCAATGCGTTCTTGCAAAAACGTCACACTGGCTCTGTTAATAAGTAGAAACTGAGCCTCATTCACCAGAGAGAGAGCAGTGGGACCAAAATTCCCTGCTGGACAGGAAGACATCAGTAAGGTAAACTGCTTATCATTATAGGGACGTATAGAAACAAATCACATAATTGACATACAGTGCAGAAGAACTAATTGCTGTGTATGTATTGCACAGCAATGATAATTTGGTCTCAAAAGAATATTAATAAAGTTGAATGCATTTTATTTATTATGTGTATTTATAATACAGTGAAACAAAAAATAAACTAAGCATTAATTATTTAAAATATTACATATAAACTAAAATATTAAAAAAACAAATACAAATGCTGTATTTGACCTTTTTTTTGTCCACATTTCATATCACGCAGGAATTCAAGTCTCTGCCTTATAAGACGACAAGGTTTTCCCAGAAACTCAGAAAGCCAGCTTGAAACCTCCTCCCCACAATCCACTGTCTGTACCCTTCACAAAAGACAGATTCATACGAAGCCATGACAATATGCAAACTAAGCCACAAAACCAGTGAAGATAAGATTCAGACCCATGGAAGTGTTTATAAATGTTAAGCTCACCAAATGTGTTGCATATTGCAATGATTTGTATTTTGATGGGCTTGTGTTTTATCTTCATACCTGTCACCACAAACTTTGCTCTGGGATGTTCTTAGATCTGAATTCACTAAACTGGTCTCCAAGGGAACAGTGACGGGCTCCATTCCTGAGAAAGGAGAGAATACATTTTAGCTTATTATTGGAAAGAATACATTATTTTAGCTTATCACTGAATACATTACAATACATTACTAAAAATATATAATTAAAAATCTGAACTTCTACCACATAAAGACACATATAAACAAACAAAGCTCTAAAAAAACAATAATGTGGCCTGTTTTATTGTCTTTTTTCACATGCAAAGATACTATGGTTTCATCTCATATAATCACTGTACCACAGCACCACTTAAAAAAGTGACTCTGCCTGCTAAAAGTGTACGCTATTAAGTGTATTTTTATTTACATAAATGTCATGAGATGTCTGCTGTTGCTGTTTTCAGAAAGCTGTAGTGATGTGCATCGATGTGCTCTGACCTGAGACTTGCAGCTGCAGTATGTTAGAGGCCAGACAGATGATAGGATGGATGAGACACAGCTTTGGCTCTCTTTTCTGGCTCAGACAAACTCCTTTCTCATTCACAACCATCCAAAAACGGTCATACAACAACCCCTGGGGTCCCAGTGGCCACTCTGTCACCTGTTAGGTCAATCACAACAATACAGCCCTCGCCATGAAAACTGATACCACTATATAGACCTGCTATTATTGTCAACACAGAGGGATAACAAGACATCTTTTTCTACCTCAAATGATGCACATGATTTGACAGGATAGATGAAGAGATTGGTTAGTGTATGGCTACTGCCATTGTTCTTTCCTTCTTGTGACACGCTGTCTTCAGATGGTGTCATACTCTCAGGTGAAGGAGTGATTGTTTGCCCATTCTCATGCTCTAGTTGGTAATTTGGTATTGATGGTATGTCATAAGATGCCGCTGAGTTCATCGGTTCAGCTGACTTGAGCTTGGCTAGTCTCTTTTGGTCCAAAATGAGAGGTTTGTGCACAAAACAGTTCACAACAAACCGAAGAAAGTTCTGACAGTCCTCAAAACTAGACATGTATCCAAAAGACAAGCGGATGGAACCTGTGGGACGTCCCTCAATCAGATCAATGCTGTCTCCACAGATGTGACCAGCCTTGAAAAGAACCGTTTATTAACAATTATTTAAAATGTTATTTCTTTGTTTTAATTTCTATCTATCTATCCATCCATCCATCCATCCATCCATCCATCCATCCATCTATGTTGTGTCTGTCAGTCTGTCTCTGTCTCTGTCTGTGTCTGTGTGTGTGTGTGTGTCTGTTTGTCTGTGTGTGTGTGTCTGTCTGTGTGTGTGTGTGTCTGTCTGTCTGTGTCTGTGTGTCTGGACAGGTTTTTATATCCCCGTGGGGACCAATTGTCCCCACAAAGATAGGAATACTAGTAAATTTTGACCTCGTGG
>JAUCMT010000024.1:201914-218949 GCA_032357475.1 Enteromius thamalakanensis | reverse complement strand
GAATTTTACTATATGTGACCCTGGACCACAAAACCAGTCATAAGTGTCAGTTTTTCTAGACATTGAGATTTATAGAACATCTGAAAGCTGAATGAATAAGCTTTCAATTGATGTATGGCGTATTACACAATATTTAGCTGTTTGTATTTGAAAATCTGAAATATGAGGGTGCAAAAAAAAAAAATAATAATAATAATTAAATACTTAGAAAATCCCCTTTTCACAAAGTTGTCCAAATTATGTTCTTAGCAATGCATATTACTAATCAAATATTAAGATTTAATATATTTACGGTAGGAAATGTTTACCTAATAACCTAATAAAAAATTGATGAATTTAATTTAATAAAAAAATATCATTTTGACCGATAAAGTGTATTTTTGGCTATTTTTACAAACTAACCCCAGTAACTTAAGACTGCTTTTGTGGTATAGGGTCACACATGTGTTTTTATTAATATTCTGAAGCAGCTTATATAGGTTTTTTTTGCTTTTTGTGTGCCTTGGGAATTCTATTTTTATTCATTTAAATTATTTTTAGTCTAGTGATGCTAATTTTAGTTTAGTTGCCAGGGTGACACTTTTCAATTTTGTGTAGATTTTTATCTAGCATTTATATTTTTATTTATTTCAGTTTTATTTAAATGTTTAAAAACCTTGTCGTATTTTTAAGTTAACAATAACACCCCTACTGTTTGTCAGAGTCACAGAACTGGATTTTACACCATTTATCAACACATATGCAGGGAGGGAAGGGAGATCCATAGAGACATTGTTCATTTCCATCCCAGACAGCAGGCAGTGATTATATATGCCACTTCTGCTCCACTAATTCATTCACTTTGAAATTCAGCTGCCGAGCAGAGTGCATCTTTTTCTGTTAAAGGGCCACATTGTTTTCACAGGACTTTGGCCTCATTAGCAGGAGTAGATGCTCAGTGTGGGGGAGGGGAAACAGGCCAAAGAGACATTGTGTCTTTCTGTCCATAATGATGTGACACAGTCAATTTGGAGATGCTTATGTTGATTGGGGGTGCCGGCAAAACATTTGGCATTTTTGTCGTCTTTCTTACATGTCCTTCAAAATGTCATAATCCATGCATATGTCAAAGCAGACATTCAAGATTCAAGTCTCGCAGTTAGACAATTGTGTCTTACTTTTCTCTGAATATTTTGCAAGATTAGGTCAGCTTCGCCAAAGTATGCAAAACCTGTTGCTGTCTCTTCTTCTTGGGATTCCCTAATGCATCCGGTCCCGGGATGAAGGCGCTGTGCCCTCAACTACGTGAGTATTAAGAACCGAGAGAGCCTCCGGGCTCACGTAGCCTGGGCTAAAGGCTTATCAGAGGCTAAGCCAGAGGGGGGAAAAACAGTAAAGCTAGTCTCAGTCGACCAGAGGTACGGGCACAAGGCCATCTGTCCATTCTCTGAATGCAACTGACAACAAAGGAGGGCAACTCCGCACTCAGGGAATCATACACACTCTGAAGCCTCAAACGTTAACTCATCCTGGACTGACAAGGCAAGAAGAGTTGGAGAAGAAAGCTGTCTCAACCTCCATCACTTCCCAGGTCAGTTTGCTAACTTCAACCCAAAGCTGCTCGTCACGCTCAGGGACTTCAGGGGACAGGAACAAATAGGCGTACTAATGCTTTTCTGTCAGCAGCAGTGCTTTTGTTTCATCTTTGACAAAAGGAAAACTGTTGTTTATATCTTTCATATATATTTATGTGACTCTATATAGCACTTGCAGTATACGTTTACATATAATTGTAATAAGGCAGTATAAACAAATAGAATTTATGTCAATGTTAATAAATCTAAATGTACATATATCTAATGTCATAACAAATCTAATATATAATGTTAATATATATAAAAAAGTCATATTCTAGTTCTAACACTGCATAGACTAATATGTGTTTAAGTTGTTTATGCGCATAGTAATGCAATCTAACTTTATGAAGGTATATAATTGTATAGCCTATATATTAAGAAGAAATATTACACGTCATTATTGAAAGGATCTATTCAAAGATAAACTGTACCGCAACGTTTAGTTAACGCGCTGTGTATTGAAATCACAAACGTGTACCATGTAAAACAACAACAAAGGCTCGCCATTAGGATTACGTATTTAAAACAGACTGATCATTTCTGAAGTCTAATCTGACCTACCATTTACTTCACACGTCAACACTTCAACGGCAGCCGCATAAATTATTTAAATTCTTGATTCATAAACACATTTGACATTTGAAAAACAGCGAGCGTGTTATCTATATTCGGGCTTATTAGTGCTATGCTATATGATGGCAGAGTGTTTTTAGATGCCTGTTGACAAGCTTTGGAAGGACAGAAATGGGTCAAATGGGTTTTAGCATTAGCCAAACAAATCCGGGCCTATAGGATTAGACAGGATGGCAGCAGCGCGCTCGGTGCATTTACCTGATGAAGCCGCACAGGCACAAAAAAACAGCGTTTGTTATTGAACTCAGCCAATCGTATCTCATATTAAGAATGCCCAATCTATAACTCATTTCGTAACTTCCACATTAGGAGTCTAGCTCATGATTAAAATTGAATTCTCTGTCTTTAACAAATAACCCTTTTACTGGCTTCGATATTAACCTAAAAAACTAATTATAAATATATAACATTTGTTTCTCTTTTAGTCTATTCAGCGGTTCCCGTCTCTTTAGCAAGTTCGTCTGCTGCTGGAGTGTCATGGAAAAAGGGACCACTTTTCATTTAACAGCTTATGTAAGTCTGAAAATATTTCAAAAGCAGTAGTTTTCAAAGAGGCCTAACAAATGAAAGCGCTGGGACTCAAT
The DNA here is from genome assembly GCA_032357475.1 of Enteromius thamalakanensis. Classification (NCBI taxonomy): domain Eukaryota; kingdom Metazoa; phylum Chordata; class Actinopteri; order Cypriniformes; family Cyprinidae; genus Enteromius; species Enteromius thamalakanensis. The sequence goes on along the minus strand of JAUCMT010000024.1, from coordinate 216,116 downwards.
TAGAATAGATGTCTTCATGTTCTCGTTTAAATAAAGAAAATGTATTGCTCCTAGCCTCATTAGAGGAATGGATAGGGCATTATTAAACGGAAATTCAAGACAGTCTCCTTACACTTCTTCTGATCTAACGCTGCCTCATTTTTTTTGTTTGGCCCCATAAATGAGCTCTGTGATCTCATCTGGCTTAGAAACGATTCGGATGGCGATAAGCTTGTTTTTTTTCAAAGGGCTCGTCATTGCGGAGGAATGTGGGAACAGACGACTCTCTGATAAATTAATGGACCTTGTTAGACACGGTCACACAAACGTCATTTGATCCAAGGGGCTCTTTTTGAGTCTTATCAAACACGGTCACACCATTTCTATTAAAGCCGAGCCATTAGAGAGGTCAGAGGCAGGACCCCGCTCACCCGCCCCGAGGGAAATTACGCCCAACTTAATGTCAGAGCACTGCAACAGGTAGCCAATAAAATAAACGCAGGCAGAATAGACATTTAGTGGTAATAGCAATGAATTATGAGTGAAATGTTTGCTCACTGAAATTCATCCCGTATCTCTTCTGACTCTGTTTGTGTGCACAGAGACAGTCTGTTTGAAGCATCTAGACCCAAGAGAAGAATGAATATGAATGAGAAGGAGGCAGGACTGTGTGAGGGGGGGCTAAATGTCACCCTCACCATCCGCCTACTAATGCATGGCAAGGTAAGACACATCTCGGATCCTCAAAGAGCTGTGCTTGTTTTGTTCTCGGCCCTGTTTTGCAAGCGCAGCCAGTCGAGCAACGAAACAGCGCTTGAGAAAGATTTATGACTGTAGGTGATCATTTTAGATTCTAGATATGTCAATATAATTGATTCTAAAACGCTTTCTTTTAGATAACATGCACTCTTGAAAATAAAGGTGCAATGATGCCATAGAAGAACCATTCAGTCAAATGTTCTTCAAAGAACCGTATCTATCATACCTTTTTATAACCTTTTACGCCACAAAGAATTTTTGTGAAACAGAAAGTGCTTCTTTATTGAACCATTTAGACAAAAAGGTTCCTCTATGGCATCATGAAGTACCTTTTTTAAGAGTGTAGTATTGACAGCATACAGCGATGATATGTCTGCATCATTTTTTCTTACGACTAGGTACCTGTGGTAGTCTGGGTCTGAAATGATGTCTGAAATGGTGGAGTTGACGTGACAAAGTGCTGAAATGAGGCTAAATTGATGCATTAAAACAATGTAATATTATTGCCGTTTAAAAGAATTGTTTTCCGTTTGAATTTATTAAACATGCTATTTATTCATTTGATTTTAAAGCTGATCCCTCAGAAATGAATGTGATTTCCTGCTCAACACACATTTCTTATTATTATTAATGTTGAAAGCAAAGATGAAGAAAGTGCTGCTTAATATTTTTGGAAACCGTGAACCAATTAGTGCTGTCAAGTGATAAAATTGTGATAAATCACATCCAAAATAAAAGTTTAGTTTACATAATATATGTCTAATAATAAACACAAACACAAACAGAATATATTTCGAAAATATTAACATGCATATATTTTATATGATATGAAATATATTTAATATACTGTATATACCTTTATTTCTGAAATATGTATATATATATATATATATATACAGTAAATTATTTTAGATGTGATTAATCACGATGGATTGTTTGAGAGCTCTAGACACAATACCAAACACAATTTTGGGGTAAATGCTTGTTTTATTTTTAAATGTTGCCAAATATTTCTATTTTAAACAAATGTTCTTTTTAACTTTCAATTCAGAAAATAATGACACTAAATCTCTTACACTATTAAGCAGTAAACACTGTTCTCAACATTGCTCATAATGAGAAATGCAGTGTTACCAGCTGTACTTCTTGCTAATTTATGCTGTCAATCCTATTTCTGATTATGCCATCTAAAAGAAAGCACTGTTAATCTCCGGTTTACCATGCAATCATTTAGGATTAACTGAAACTTTGTCTGTTTTGTGTGTTTCTAGGAAGTTGGAAGCATTATTGGGAAGGTAAAAATTCAGTATTATCCTGATAATTATAACTGCATTATTGAATTAAGCATAACTTTTGAGTCTTTATTTGTTGGTGTTCTTCAGCACTTCTCACATGGCTTATAACACATAATATACACATTCTGCTATAATTATGATTTTTCTCTTGCTTCATTTTAGAAAGGAGAGACTGTCAAAAAAATGAGAGAGGAAGTAAGTGCTACACTAAAACTTATCATTGCATATATTATGTTTGCACACATAATCATTTTAATTTATTTTTAAATTTCACACAGTAAGGTTTACTGTAATTAACTACAGTATATGGACCGTTCCCTTAATATTACATGCAGTGCATGTTATAAATGCTGGCTAGCTGTGTAAAGATTAAAAAAAACCTCAAATCAATAATTTAACTGCAGAAAACCATCTGGAATCATTTTCAGTGTGAGCAGAATCATCTTATTATCTTCACGATCAGTTTAATGGTATTTCAATGCCAGAGAGCACAAATGTCAGCCTAGAGGCGAGACTGATCAATTAAACTTAACGCAGCACAAAAACTCTGCTTTTCTCTGTGGATTCAGAGCGGAGCCCGGATTAATATATCTGACGGTTCCAGTCCAGAGCGCATTGTCACCATTACCGGACAGTCTGAGGTCATCTTCAAAGCCTTCGCTATGATCGCAGAGAAATTTGAGGAGGTGGGTAGTACACTGTAAAAATATTAATGTGGATTTACACTAGGGATTTCATTTTGCCATACATTCACTTTACCCAGCAGTAGTTGTATCATTTATTACAGTTCAAATTAAAATGGCTGATCAAAGTTCAGTCATAATTGTCTGTGTCTGCATTATATATATTTAGACTAAATTTAATAGCGTGATCCACAGAAATATGTCATGATTGCGTGCATATACTTTTTTTTACTGTTTGATGATTACTATTAATATTTAGCACTTGTTCATATTAATTAAGTTTAGTTTTTAGATAATACTTGTTAACTGTAAATATTCTAATATTTGTAATGGACAACAACCACTTACCATCATTGCGAACCCCTCCTCTCTTAATGGTTCATTACACTATAATATTTTTATAACTTAGAATGTGAATATGTACAGTGAGGTTTGAGTAATGAGTGAATCACTTGCTTTATTTTCTCCATGTTGCACAATGCAACCAATTATGTTCTGTAACACCATTACACTGGCTTTTAATTAAATAAATTAAAAGACAATTAGGTCCCAGCCAAAGAAGCCCTGATGGTGACTTAACTATTGAAAACTATTAACACTTTGTTGCTTTGTATTATGTTTGATATATACACTACCACACAGAAGACGTTTCTTATGCTCATCAATCATTTACTTAATCAAATGTGTGTTTCAATTTAAAATAACCGTTTTCTATGTTAATATACTATATAATATAGCATATTACTTACCAGTGACATGATCCTTCAGAAGTCATTCTAGTATGCTGATTTATTATCAATATTGAAAACAGTTGTGCTGCTTAATAACCCTGTGATACTTTATTTCAGGATTCTTTGGTTAATACAAGGTTAAAAAGAACAGCATTTATTTAAAACATTTGTCTAACAATGCAAACAGTTTAAAAGTTTGAGGTCAGCGCATTTTTATTCTTGCTTTTTTTTGGATGAAAATAACACCAAAGATGTGTTAAATTAATAAAAAATGATAGCATAGATGTACACTGTTAGAAAATATTTATAGTTTGAATAATTGCTGTTCTTTTTACCTTGTTATTCAGCAAAAAATCACAGGTTCCAAAAAATATAATATATAACATAATAAAAGCATATAAGAATGATTTCTGAAGGATCATGTGCTACTTTACACTGGAGTAATGGCTGACAAAAAACAGCTTGGCAAAACTGGAATAAATTATATCTTAAATATATAAAGTGTATAAAAACAGTATTTTATATTGTAATAACATTTTAAAGTATTATTGTTTTTTTTCTGTATTTTTAATCAAATAAATTCAGTGCTCTTTAAGTCGGTAGTGTGTGTGTGTGTATATATTTATTTATTTTCTATATATATATTTTTAATTTTTATATAACGCAGCATTACCAAGTCAGTATTTTATTTCATTATTATTATTCTTATAAGTATTCCTGTTTTTTTTCTCCCTTATAAACTTGCTTTTGTGAAAAACTGACACAATGACGTGACACGAGCTTCTTTCTGATGCATATGCATCTCTTTCAGGACATCCTGGCATCTATGATAAACAGCACCGTGACAAGCAGGCCTCCCGTGACACTGCGCCTCGTCTTCCCCGCCAGTCAGTGCGGTTCACTCATTGGCAAAGGAGGCTCGAAGATCAAAGAGATCAGAGAGGTAGATATTCTAGGTAGAAGTTTAATTGTTGGCAAATGCGCAGGGTTTGTAATGCAGGTCACATCGGCTCCCAGATGATGCACGGAATGATCCTTTAAACAATTAGTTTCCGTTGTCTCAGCGGCAGGCAAAAACACTTAACATCAGCATGATTGATTGTCCTCATCAAGACAGAACTTTTTATTCCTGAGCGCAGGGAGCCGCTCGACTCAGGCTTCCGCTAAATCCACACGTTATGAGACGCTGCACCCCTGAGCTGTAATTTCCTCAACTCTTGAACTCGCTCACTATTTCTCAAACTTATATATTCATGGCTTTCGCTGATGGAAAACAAAGCGATTCATCTCAAAAGCGGAACCATTCGTTGTCATTTAGCTGTTGAAATTGACATGAGGACAGTGACTTTAGCTTGAAGGCTTTGTTTTTTATTCGGCTGGTGGATCACATTGAATAAATATAGATGTCCTCGCTGCTGAGGGCTGTGAGGGGTGAACTGGCTGCTTTTATTCCCAGTTGCTATGAATGTCTAGGACAGGACGGCCCACCAAGGCCTAAATAGACTAATATTTATATACAGTATCCAAATAGCTTGACCTAAATAACTGGCCAGACGATAACAATGTCAGTTCTAGACATGAGAATAGCTGTAATACCAAAAGGGACTGTATGGCACACTTTTTGCTAGTCACTTGGAACAAAATCAGAATTTGTAATCTTACAATCTCCTCTGTGCTGAGATGGGAAACTTTTCAAACTTTATAAAGAATGTGTATTGGTCACAGTATTAATATGCGTAATATAGACACTGACATTTAAAATGATAATTACCAATCATTAAAGGATTAGTACAGAATAAAACATGTCTTGGTGATTCACTCAGCCCCATGTCATCTAAGATGTTCGTGTCTCAAGGATTTTTCTACGCAAAACTGACTTCAGTGAGAGTTAAAGGTCCAAATTACAGCTCCAAGGGGCTCTACAATTAGAGTCTTGACTCACATCTTAAAAAAATCTGTTTATATATATCTTTGAACCACAAATGGTTGTCCTATACCTCTGCGATGCACTTCACATGGCTTGTTCTTCGCTTGTGTACTTAAAATGTAATGTAAAATGTTCACCTTCAACATCGTTATTTTTTTATTTATTTTTTGTGAAGGGCATTTGACTTTGCAGTTCACTTTGCTACTTCCACCTACTGTACGTCACACATGACCTTTCCAACATGATTACATAATGCATGAGGTGGAGCTAGTGCAAGACAAGCATTTGTGGTTAAAAAGTATAGACATTTGATTTTTTTGGTTTTTAATGGCTTATTGTTTTGCTAGACAAGACCTTTATTCCTCGGCTGGGATCGTGTAGAGCAGTTCAAAGCTGCACGGAAATTGCAATTTGGACCTTCAACCCGTTGGCCGCCATTAAAGTCCAGCAACGTTTTCCCTTTAAAGCCCTTCATTTCTTTTCAAATGAAGAAAGAAAGACATGATCATCTTGGATGACATCTTGAATGTACTGTATGTGCTAAAAAGTAACCATTAAAAAAATTATTGCATGGCTCTCTGGAATGTGAATGTGATTGGGCAGGTAATAATTATAATTCAAATCAATAATTCATTTCTGCACATTCATTTAACTGGTGAGAAGCTGTGTAATAAGCACTTTAATGCCCCGTCATTTGCTCATTATTGCAAAATAAACCCAGGCAGACTGGGTGACCAGAAATGCGGATGTGGAGTGACCTTCTCCTTTTAAATGTCACTACTGAAAGAAATATGAATGATGTCATTTGTGGCTTTTCTAATTATCCCGTCCAGTGTGTGCTGACTAAACGCATTGCTGTATATCAGAGCACAGGTGCCCAGGTCCAGGTTGCCGGAGATCTACTCCCCGACTCGACTGAGAGAGCTGTGACCATCTCAGGCACACCTCACGCCATCACGCAATGTGTGAAACACATCTGCACCGTCATGCTAGAGGTTCGTGAGCGTGCACGTGCACATATGAATTTTAATTGAAAATCTATTTGATAATGCACAATTTCCCATGCTATTTCAAGTGGGGGATATTGTTCCGTTTTTTTTTTTCACCTTCACGCTCTATTTGCATTCACTTTCAGTGCATGGGCTACATGTTAAACGTTCCTGCTTGCTTCATTAGTTCCCAGCATCCACCCTTGGATGCCTTTGTTTTGCAGGATTTACCCTGGCCTGAATTAACTTTGGGCTTTGAACAGTAAAATCCAGTGAGGCTTAACAGAGTTCTAGACAAGACTGCCTAAACGCCTTTGCTATTGTCCTGTTTGTGCTTGTCTGCCTCATTTAGTCGCCACCTAAAGGAGCCACCATTCCGTATCGCCCCAAACCCACCGCGGGTGGCAGCCACACAGTGTTGGCGCAACCCCATGCTGCGTCGGTGAGTTCTCCATCTATCTCTTAATGTAGAAACCATACAATCGAAGCAGCCCTTCATGAGCATTAGCGATTCCATAGTGCCCTGCGGTCCCAGTGGGATGCTCTGAGTGTGGATATTTACACTAATGATTAGACTGAGATCAGCTGTTGGAATAAATCTCACCCCCAGATCCAATCAGTAATACAGTTACCAATTGGGCCATTGGACCATGCCAAGAGCTCTTAAACATGCAGATCAGACTCGCTTTGAATCACTAATTTAGATCTGTAGGTGTTCGAATTGGAAAGCTTGTAGCTAATCATAAATGCAGCTGTATATAGCCTGAACAATTCATTCATCAGTATTCCATTCTATTGTTCTGATCTTATGATATACATACTTACTCATAGATCATGTAATCAAAGCTTTGACCCTTTCAGTTTCATATCTACTCTTGGTATGTAGTCCAATAATCATAAAAGACTAGTCTTTATAATGAAAAATCATGTCAGCTACAATCTCTCTGGAGGATTAAAATGCTAAGAAGCAGTTTAGTTCTGTATTTTTTACCATGTTTAATAAATGCATGGGATGTTCATGTAATGCCCCCTTGTGGTTGCATTAAGAAGAGCTTGTCATAATTAAACCTGGTAGTTTTTAACACGTTAATGACAAAGTAGTCTCAAGTAGACAGATTTTGAATTGTGGTGTAAAGTCTGGTCCAGTTTGGAGCTGGCCGAGAGCCACCGGCTATAACATGAACAAAGCAGCCAACCATTGTTATTTTGTTTTAGGTGTTCTTTTTAAGGGTGAATTTTGAGCAAACTTGCATTTGAGCTGTTTAGAGAGTGGGATTTTCATAAAAGCTTTCTAGGTTACTATGAAATATGCATAAAATGGACTCTGGGCGGTCCATGGGCACGCCATGTCATCTAAGGACCAAGCTGTAAATAAGCGCTTGTTATTTGTTCTAACCAAAACATGTTATCTATTCCATAGGCATTTGCTATTCCAGGACAGTTTGCCATTCCACACCAAGACGTGAGTGTTAGATGTACTGGCTGATCAGTATCATTTCACAACACCACTGCAGTCCCCCAGCCACATCCCACCCCGTACACAATCACAATTCTCCCACTGCATTCCTCACACACACACACCTGAGTGCCGATATCCCCGATATGGTCTCTGCCTATGATCACTTCTTTAATATCTAGTATCACTAACACTTGTTTGTCCTTGGATATTTCTTACCTTTGGTTATGACACAAGTAAACAGTATTGGAAGAGAATCATTCAAACTTAAATGCTATCATTCCAAAGGTTGCAAGGCAGACAGAACCCTAAATATTAGGGTTAGGTTTTTCCACTCCTATGTCGTAAACTTCTGAAATTAATTCTAGTTCTCTATACCAGACAATCTCTGTTAACCATGCTCCATACAGACTCTACTCTGTGGAAGCCAATCTCTGATTCAGCCTCGTGCCTATGGCCGAATTACAGCCGTGCAGATAAACAGATATATATGATATTATTAAAAATCGAGATTGCGAGTGAATATGAAGTAAACAGTGCAGTCGCAGGTATGAAAACAAGTTGCAATGGTGAGATGTTAAGTCCCATCACAATTGCAGTAAAAAGTCAATTGCGAGATTTAATGTCATAATGTAATGGCACAGGTATGAAGACAAAGTCACGATTGTGATTTATGGCCAAACTACAAGATACTGTGACATTGTGACATACACAGTAATGTTGCAATTGCAAGTCAATGTAAGACGTACAGTTAAGTTATATATTGTGATATATAAAGTAATGTAACGAGATTTAATACATTTGTGATAAAGTTGCACATGTATGATTTAAAGGAATGGCAATTCTGTCTGTAATTGCTCACCCTAATGTCATTCCAAAACCTTAAGACCATTGTTCTTCTTTGGCACACAAATTAAGATATTTTTTAAGAAATCTTTGAGCTTTCTTGTTTATTTTTGTCATTTCTGACTTAGGCCAGGGTAGAGAAGATAGTGTAGGAGAGTGAGATTGGAACAGGTTCTCAAGCCAGGATTCAAACTTTGGATGGCGATAGCACAAAGGCCGAACCCACAGGTTACTGCTGACAGCAACACAACTACCAAATTTCATTGTTCACCAAAAGCCTTCTTCTGTTGCTTCAGAAAATTCAGCTGGCAGAAAACCTGGCGTGTGTCATGACTACTGCAGATCAGATGATTCATTTCACACGCCAAGTACCAAAAACACATCTCCAGCTAAAATACGATTCTTTTCCTGCCTTGCAAGCACTTGATTCCCTTAAGGAAATGCAAATCTAGTTTTTCGATCACATTGAAGTGGACAGTAAGTCCAAAGGGGGACCTGATAACTAATCTGATTTTGAGACTTGATAAGGGTGCTGTTCTGTCTGTAGGTGTGAGTGAAATAATTCCATTTTGATTGGCTAGTTCTAACCTCCCTTCCTGCCCCCGCAGTTGACCAAGCTTCACCAGTTGGCTATGCAGCATATCCCCTTTACCTCCCTTGGGCAGAGCAACCCCACCTTCCCTGGTACGTACCCAGAGCTCCCCAGGGAAGTCTGTCTCTCCCTTTGTCTGTCTCTCTGCCTTTCTTTCTCTCGTTCTGTCTCTTTCCCTCTCCACTCTTTCATCCGTCGTGTCTGACCACCTCATGCGTTCACCACCGCATGTTCTACTTTTCCACTCTGAAGAAAATGATGGCGAAGCTGTTTTTGTGGTAAGGTAATAAATATCATAACACTGACAACATAATCAACCTGGTCTCACAAAAATACGTACCTCGGAGCACTTTTTGCGCAACAATTTTTATGCATGTTTCGCCACAGTTTCAAAGATAAATGTCCACGGAGTGGTGCTAAAACACAGGTTCAATATGTGTTCCCTGGCACATAGGTAAGTATTGCTGGGTTTTTATAACGTTGATATAGGTACACTTTTAGAAATACAGGTACAAAATCTTTCAGAGGGGTGGTACCTTTTTAAAAATTACACTTTTGTACCTATTAGGTTTAAGTATGAACACGTAATGTACCAAAATGGACATTTTAGGTACAAACATGTACCTTTTTAAAAGGTACCGCTCTGTGACAGCTTTTATACCTTTATTTCTGAGAGTGTATTTACTGGAGCGGTTTAGAATTCAAATATCTGAGGACTGTCGCCAAAAGTTAATGCTCTACCATGTTGGAAATATGCCCTACACCAAATTTAACCATTACTCGATAGTGTTGACAAATGCCAAACTTCTATCAAAAGGTAGATGCAGATTTCTTGCAGATTTGATCTGTTTTGTCGAACCGTAGTTACACAGGAGCTTTTCAACGCCGTATCACGTAAACCTAGCCGCTTTGAATACCCATAGACATGAAGCTGGATATGTGTGATGCAAATCTACCAGCATATTAATGTTGTTTTGAAGTCATAACATGATATTCTTCAAGTGTGAAAATGACACTTTATTAATTCGAAACTCTTTGTGTCAAAAGGAATAAAAGGTGTAAGAGTTTTACAGCCTCCAGTGTTCATTTGTTTTGGAAACTGAAGGGATATTATGTACTAATTGGTACATATTTCATGTCTGGCTAAAAAGTGCACCAAGGTACATTTATGCCATGAGACCAGGTAGCAACATAATGCTGTGCCATGATTCAATCACTAACCAGTCCCGATATCTCTAGATAGTCTGCGTTCGGATGCCAGCCGACGGTCGACGGCTCCTTTGAGCTGTCGTAGAAATCTCCGAATGTGTCATGTCACCATAACAACAGCATCATGACGACTATGTGATGCATATGTGTCACCCCTCAGTCTCTCCCTATATGTGAACTCATCGTCACAAAGGCTTTCACTCGTTTAACATTCTTCCCCCCTCATGTTCTCCACAAAACCCCTGACCTGTTCAAACCGGCAGCATTTTCCTAAGCAAACCTGAAGCCCACTCTCACAGCAGCCCACGTTTATCATGACAAACACAGTCCACACATTGCAAATGCCAGCCCATAATTATTCCCATGGAAATAGGGAGTTGAAGAGAGACAGCCTCTCCACAAACGTTTTCCGATAATGTGCACTATTTGGAAATGCTTTTATGGGTGTTTTTGAATCTCAGGCAGACATGAATTAAACAGGAATTCATTCATGACTCACCCACATAGCAGCCTTAATGCTTCCGTACATTGTGTAAATTTAATGTGATATTTTTCGATTTTATTTGAGCGCACTCAGTGGCAGTGTAGCAATGGCAAAACATTTCTTTTTTCTCAGCTGATGAGTTGTGTATTATTTACCTTCTTATTTCCAACCATAGGTTTGGAGGCCTCCATTGCAACCAGTTCTCATGAGCTGAGCATACCTAATGATGTAAGTTATATTATATGTCATAATCATTCATTTAAAATAATATTAGACAAACAAATTTCTGTTGCAGTTCATATTAAAGCGAAATTAAAATTATGGTGCACACACTGACAAACTATATAGATGTCTGATGAATGAAAATTATTAATAAGCTAAGAATGACAAATTATGCTAATGCATAATATTGTTCAAAGATATGGTGTAATAAATGGTTTAGATTTTGTAAGCATCTTGTGATGCATTCACCCGAAACAGTTAAAACAATAATATTTTGCAAATATAGTTAATTATTAAATATTATTATTAATATTTTTATGTAAATTATTCCTGTAATGCAAAGATCAATTTTCAACCTCATTACCCAAGTCTTTAGTGTCGAATGATCCTTTAGAAATATTTTTTGACGAGCTGAATTGCTGCTCAAGAAAAAAAAATTATTATCAGTGTTGGAAATTAGATTTTATTCCTTCTTGAAATGAAAGTTTAAAAGTGCATTTATTTGAAACAGATTTTTTCTAACACTGTAGAAGTCTATACTGTCACTTTTGTCAATTTAATGCATCCTTGCTGAATGAAAGTAATATTTCTTCCAACAGTGCACTACTTTAAAAAAAAAGTAGTGCACTGTTACATTTCCAGAGTTTGGATTTCTATTTAAAATAACTGCATCTATATATACATACATACAAGAAAAATAGATTTGTCTTGGGAAACATATCTGCTGCTTGTTGATTCTCATGCACAGCTGACAGAAAACCAGATGCATACTGATTCTCAGTGTGAGGCACTGAGGCAACATTTTATTTACAAGAACCAAAAGTGCACCACTTTAACAATGTTTACTTGTTTGGTGTTGGATGATGTGGTTTTTGGAAGGATTCACATTTTTATCTTACTACGAGTACAAGCAATAATTTAATAATCTGTTTATATCTCACTATTTTAGACTTTTATTTGCTTTGCTTTAACATTTTTAAACCACCAATTGAATTTGAAACCATGTTTTTGCTTGCTATATCTTACTTTGAAATACATGCCAATTGGCTTGACATTTTGCATGTATTGCAATGACATTTATATTTTTTTTAGATGCATTTTAAATAATTTAAGATTTTTTTTATGATTTGCTCTCATTATACTGTTACTCTGATCATGTACTAAAGTAATCTGTTATTCAGCACCCACTTGTAGAATCTATTTAGTAACACTGAAGGCATGCCATACAGTAGAGAACAACTTCCATGTCCCAGAGGTTTACTCTCAGCCTCCTTAGACTTTTAACGTCCAGATGTTGTTTGCCCCTCACCCGTCTGTCTCTCTGTCTCTCAGCTCATAGGCTGCATCATTGGCAGACAGGGCAGTAAGATCAATGAGATTCGCCAGATGTCTGGTGCCCAGATCAAAATTGCCGGGGCCACAGACGGTTCGGCAGTGCGCCACGTCACCATCACAGGCTCCCCAGCCAATATCAGCGTGGCTCAGTACCTCATCAGTGCGAGGTAAGATCTTTCCCTCTCACATTTTAATGCATAGTTCAGCCAAATATGAAATTCTGTCATCATTTACCCTCCCTCGTGTCATTCAAATACCATATGCTGTTTCTTTGATGAAAATTAAAGGAAGATTTTTGGAAATATGTTCATGCAGCTCTTTTCCATACAGTTCGTTGTGATCACATCTGACACACCTCAAAATACAGAAATGATAAAAGCAGCATAAAACTAGCCCATATGCACAACAGCACTGCGAAAGAAAGTAATGACAATTCAACTTATTTTTCAAGGACAGCTATCAAAATTGATGGTCGCAGTAAAGACATTTACAAAAGAGAAAATCAAAAAAAAAAAAACATGAAAAAATCATGTTATTTTAAACCTCTTAAGAAAAACCTTTTTTGCAAGAAACCTGCAAAAAATAACTCACCTCAGTTTCCACAAAAATATTCAGAAGCACTAAAATTGATAATGTTTCTTGAGAAGCAAATCAGCACATTAGAAAGATTTTTCAAGGATAATTGAAGACTGAATTAATGATGCTGAAAATTCAGCTTTCATATCACAGGAATAACATATATTGTAAAAGATAAAACATATTAAGCTGTAATTATATTTAATGAAAGACTGTTTTTACTGATGGTAATGAAACAAGCATTATCCACATCAAAAACGTTTAAATGGTAGTGTATATTCTTAAGACATATAACAGCTCTGTGTGAATGATATATCAAAATATAAAACATTATCAAATTAAAATCTTTCCCATTATAGTTTTAAAAATAAAACGGTGGCTTTTGATGATCCTTATTTGTAGTACTCTACATGACTAAATGCATTAATATATGTGACCCTGGAAATGGTCATAAATCACTTAGCCCAAAGCTGTAAAAGTTTCATTCATCCTTAAAACACAATTTAAGATATTCAGCATGAAAACTGGGAGGCAAGTTTGGAGAATATTCTTTGCACACAAAATATATTCTCATCCCTTCATAACATTCAGATTGAACCATGATGGCAAATAGACTATTCTGATGATGACTTTCATACTTTTCTGGACCTTGACAGTGTTCATGATTTGGCAGTCAATGGAATTTGCTTTCGGGGTTTTATCCAAAATATCTTATATTGTGTTTGAAATGAAATGAAAAAGAAATTAATGACAAAAATTTCATTTTGGGGTGTAACCCTTTACGTTGGTATATTTCGTACAGATATATTTGTACAGTAGCAACAGCCAACAATCAAAAGTCAAAATTCTCTTTTTCTTTTCTTCTTTCCAAAAATCATTAGGATATGAAGTAAAGATTATATTCCATTATACTACGGAATTGAATGCTTGAATCTGATTGGCTGACGAACATTCTGAGGTGTGCAATTATTTTCAGGGAAACGCACAGCGAACGTAGTTCCAGGCAGCTCTCTCGACCGCATTACAGTTCCATATCACTTCACATAGTTAACTACGCACACTACGTTTACACACTCACACAAAAACGTGTTGTCAGCGCTGCCCTGACGATTTGATCAG
>JAUCMT010000024.1:187219-201814 GCA_032357475.1 Enteromius thamalakanensis | reverse complement strand
GTAGTATAAGCGGAATAATTGACTCCGGACCGTTAAATTATTAGAAAAATAATGCACACCCGAGGTGGTGATGCGGTTACGACGCGAAGCGTTGAGCTGTATCTCAAACCACACATCAATGGAACGCTTATTTATTCAGCTTCCAGATGATGTCTAAATCATTTTGACCCTTATGTTTGTGAGTCACATATGATTAACGTTACAATTAAATTAAGTAAGTTGCAACTTAACATTAACTTTTCTAAATAGCTTTCTTTTCAAGCTGGGTAAGAGCAGCCAGAAGATTTTATTTAAAGACGAAAGAAAGTCACGAAAACAACTGAACATGATGACAAAACTTTCATTTTTGGATGAACTGTTCCTTTCCCACAATCTGTTTTACATAATGGTGTAAAACTAAAGAATTAGACAACAGTCATCTCACCCATTTGGCACTCCTTCATTAATTCTCATCCAGGCATGTTAAACCCTTATTATTATTCCTTCTTGTAACACATAACATTCCCTAAATTGATTATTCTGTTCTCTATTTCTCTCGCCCCCTCTCTCCTCTTGTGTGCACCCCGTAACCCCTCTATTAACCCCACACTTGTCCTCACACCAACCCTTGTTTGCGTGCATCTAAATGTGTGTTTGCAGTTTAGAGATGGCTAAACTGAGCATCCAGGCTGCGTCGTCTTCCTCTTCCAGCACACCTATTGACCTCAGCCTGGGCTTCTCCCAGTCCACCCCCTCCACCGCCTCTTCCATGGCCGTCCTGGCTGCTCCCGCCTCTGCTATTAACGTCCACTCCCCCCAGTCCATCCCCAGCGCCCACTACGCATTGCCCATGTCCAGCCTGCTTGGCATGAAAACCGTCCCCCTGCTGGCAGTGCACGCAGCCGCCTCCGCAGGCCTGCCGGCCGGCCTCACCCCCTACGCCACAAAGATCCCCACCTCGTCCGGCATCAAAAAATCTGAGCGGCAGAAGTTTGCCCCGTACTGAGCGGCGTGATCTTTAAACATCAGTAATGTTGTGTTTGTTTATTATTCTCATTTAGTAGAATTTTAAGTAGATTGAACATATTTCACCCCCCACCCCTTTTTGTTTGGTTTGTTTCTGTGCAATATTACACAAACAAGGAATATCGAGTGCATGACAAGATTAATCGCTCCCTATATTGTCTTCCATTTTTGCATGTTGTTTCATTCGGAAGTGTTTGAGATATCCATCTTACACCATATAATTTATCTGACACGGCACCTGTTTTTTTTGTTCTGTTTTTAAAGAAAAGCCAAAGCCAGCAAGAACTTGATTTATTGGTACTATGCAGCTCACAGTGTTTTTTGTATATAAATATATATATCTCTTGGAGTGATCTTTGATGTGCTGATTAGAATGGCTGTCATTATTGTTTTTGTATCAAAACACAGTATACTAACTCATTTAAAAGAGAGTGTCATGCTCTGCCTCTCATACTGATGTTTTTATTCAGATTTTATTAAGATGACATTCAAATACACTTTTAATTAATACTGCACAAGCCACAGCTTAGGGGTCCTTTCCCTGTGATAAAGGGGCTGGTTAGGTCCTTAATAATATGATGAAATCATACTTAACTATATTTAGTAGCTCTATACTGTATTTATTTAAAAAAGGATGACGTTGAAAAAGTATGACATTACATTGTTACCAACTGAATTTTTAAATTATCCATGTTTTAACCGCAAAATAATTTTGGATTTTTTTTTTTTTTTTTAAATTAGGATCACAAGTTAGTTTTTTTCTACCAACTACTTTATTACTGTAAACATATAAACCTGAGAACATTTTTGGTGATTTCTACAGTGAAAGTTATTACAACAGGAATTAAAATAATTCTTCAACAATGTAAGTTCCTTTATTAATTAATACTTTTATTTAGCACATATTTAATAAACTGATCAAATAAACGCTATCCTTTTGAACTTTCTATCAATCAAATATTCCTGAAAAAAATGTTTCATGGTTTTTTTAATAATTAAAAATAATAATTCTTGGCCACATCAGCTTATTAGACTGATTTCCGAAGGATCATTTGACACAGAAGACTGGAGCGATGCTCAAAAATGCAAATCATAGAATAAAAAGGTTTTACATTGTAAACATATTTTACACTATTACAGTTCATACTGTATTTTTGATCAAATAAATGCATCCTTGGCAAGAACGAAAACCTTTTACAAGAAAAAAAAAAGCATGCTTCTGAATGGTAGTGTGTGTGTTTTAAATCTTTTTTTGTTCTTTTCTCTCTAATTTCTGTGGACCACAAGCACTCTCTTCCAGCCTGTGGGGGTCCCAGGACACCAGCTTCAAAATAGAGCCTACCCTTTGTGTTGATGTAAAACAATATCCAATAAAATGTTATGTTTTTGTTCACTCGACTAAGATAACTGATGACTCTATGAATCTGTGACACAGACCTGTGCTTCTCATGCCCAGCAGTTACTGTTTTTAACAATAATTTGATCTGTTCTTCTGTATCTGATTATGTGTTTTCCTCCTAGGCTGTCCTCAGTGATAGCAAGTCTGAGGCCACTGTAGTGCAACATTTACAGCTCTTATCATTAATCTGTGATTGGATTACCCTAAAGCCATAGCGGACTCTTATGGACTCATGGACTCAAACCATTGTATTAAACAGAAGCGCTGTAACTGTAGTTAATTTCAGATGTGTCAACCATTCAATGTAAGACATGTATTTGTGTTTCTGCATACGACAAATCAATGTACAAATTGCATTAAATGTGTCGTTCTTTAATTAAACAACCGCTTTTCATTAGTACGCACAGATTTTGTAGTTTCATGAAATCCGGATATTGACACACTCAGCCTTGGCAATGCATTTACGAACCTTTAATGAAATTAAACATTTCAGGTCATGCCTGACCTGTTGTGATTGAAGTTAAAAGGTAAAAGCAAAGAGTTTTCATGGTGCTCCAGATGCATATGTGCTGCCTCCAGTCTTTTAATAATACATGCGGTGCATAAAACAGGGTTATTTTGGTTAAAGTAAGCTGTTCTCTAAGAGCCATGAAGCACCAGGGAAACTGCACTGTACGTGATTCACATTTGTCTTGCAGAGAGCTTATTTTGTCCTCCTTATCAACCATTTGCTTCTGATGGATGTTTGCTGTTTTGTAAATGTCATCAGTACGTCACTGGTTTACTGGAGAACAGACACAGTGACATGCTATTCATCTCAGTCAGACGCAGAACATAACAGTCCCATTGGATCTGTGGATACTGCTTGAACAAACAGCTCATCAAAGCCACTCATTTTCATGCATTCAGGATCCACGTTCTCTAATTATTTCCTGAGAAATCCAAATGCGTTATGACACATGCTTACCTTTATTGCGGATGTTTCACCGCTACTGCCTTATTTTACGACGGTCCTTCGGCACATTTCCCTTCCCTTGAAAGAGAGAAAGGCCTCCATAAATATTAATAGCTTGTCTGAACTTCTTACCCTTTAGCAGAAATGTCCACAGAGACATCAGCTGGTCCTAGACAACAAAGTTTGGCAAGAATCGGAATGAACTTTTTGTCACCCTTGTTTTAGAAACTACCTTTTCACAGGTACTGCCAGGACAGGCTCCTCTGCAGGTTGCTCAATCATGCATGTGGTCTGAGCGAACCATTACCACACTGTCACTCAACGCACACAGAGAGCCCTTGTCCTGTTCTCCAGGAGCAGAGGCCCCATTCAACTTTAATAAAATAACTTCTGCTTTTAGAAAAACACTCTCATGCTAAGACGCTCGGCCAAGCTGTGGGAATTTGACCTTAAACCTGTCTGCTGGAGGATCTGAATCGCGTTTGTATGCCAAATACAGGTTCACAGTAAGGCTAGACTGGATCAATTGTTAATATGCATGGAAATGTAGTGTCAGAAGAGGATCTCCTGTCTTTTTGCACGGATGGGGTCGAGCTGCCAGCAGCTTGTGCTCTGTTGTGAAATGTAGTATTGTGGACATTTATCCCTGCCTCTTTGTTAATGTTGAATTAATGATTTTCCCCTCTCACCCCATCAAAAGATGATGATGGAAATGGCTTTGACCGACCCTGAATAATCAATTATATTAATGCGGGCCTGTGCTGAATATGAAGAGCATTTCTTTAAAAGGACGTAATCATCTGGCCTCAAGCACCACTGTCGTTCTGTGTGTGTGTGTGTGTGTGTGTGTTTACAAAACTGTCCCCAGAAGTTGGCTAAATGTGACAGCGTCCTTTTGGTGACATTCTCGTTTAGGAAAAAAAAGCTTTTCATAAAAACAGTACATATATATATTCCATTTTAAGGTTAGTTTGTGATGCTTATTATTTTTATACAAATAACAGACTATATACATGTAGAATGTTAAAAACCTCTTTCTAAAACAGCAACTCATGCTGCTTTTATTTGGATAATACAAAAATAATATTACAGTTTAATATATCACTTACAATTTTAAACATATTTTAAAATGTAATTTATTCCTGTGATTCAAGTGATTTTCAGTACCATTATTCCTGATTCCTAAATCATTCTAAAAATAAATAAATACTACTACTGCTTCTACTACTACTACTAATAATAATAAAACTTACTAACCTGAAAAAATTGAATGGTAGTGTAAAATATTTCAGAAATAAAATAATTACATAAATATTGTACAGTAATTAAGATCAATATTATTATTTGTTTATATTTTTTATAGATTAATCTGCCATCATTACAATAAGATGCATACACAAGCATAAGTCTTATTATACTAGGAACTTACCATCAGCCTAAGATAAAAAAAAAAGTTTAAATTCTACTGACAACAGGTTTGTGTAAGGTTTATGTTAACCTATGATAAAGGCTTAACAAATATCATCACATAAACATAATACAAACTCTATATGTGTGTGCTTTGATTTCAATATTCATAACTGAAAAAAAAACTACATTTAATTCAGACCGTGGCAGAAAAGTTCGATCCTCATGTGCATCTTCACTAGTTTTATACCTGCTCAGTCAGACGCCTCTTTGTCCTCAGGATCTCGTGATCAAGGCCAACACGGCAATCTGGAAAACAGCCACGCTCATCGCACATCTCAAGACGGATCTGAGAATGGATAGGCTCTGTCAAAACAACGTGAACGAATGATTAATCACAGTAAATTGTGTGAGTCCAGTAAGGTAAAGCGCCACCTGGTGGCCAGAAAGGTGACGCGTTGTTTTCATTAAACTCCTCACCATGTGACGTAAGTCTGCCGGTTTATGTTTTTTTTTGTCAGTGATGCTGAAGAGTCCACTCCTTTCTTTCAGTTCCCCGGCAGAAGCTGAGGAGACAGCCCCTTGTTAGTGGCACCATTAAAACTACATTTCTTATTGCCTGAGTGCAGTTGTGAGGTGATGTGGAGTGCGCGGACGAGCCTCGATATCAACTGTGTGACAACTATCTACACAACACATCAACCACACCGACGGAAAGATGCAGGTATGGACGTCTAGTCTGTTTCAACGCCTCTGAATGGCATTGCAAAGTTACAGTTAAACGTTTAAGAAGAGTCCGTCTACTGTTCTGCATGACCGATGCGCTTAAACGTGCCCAGCGCGGACAGAACTGATATTCACGGGCGCAGAGTTAAGTAGGCTATGAAATGAACAGACTACCAGCTATGTTAGGCTTTTCTTTCGGTTGCGTTACGTTGATTAACTTATGTGGGTGATGTGAATATTAAGGATAATAGCTTCTGTTAAAGCGCCGACAGTGGTTTTGCATCTGCTTTGTGTCGCATCATTATCTACGCCTCTTTTTCTCATTCTCAGCTTCAACTCCAAATGATTGCTTCAGTTAATAAAGTGATTTTGCACCTGAGATGTCACACTTTCTATGGTTAAACGGCAGGCTGAAGATGTGATTTTCGAGTGGATGTCAATGATGCTGTGAAGAGCACCTGTGCATTGCATCAACAGGCTCCAGAGGGACTGGAGTTGAGATAGCTTCATGCCTGGCTTTTTATGCTTAAATGCGAGTTTAGATTAGCAGTTAATGATGTCATGTTCGTCTGAAATTGAGTTATTGTTCATCTTGTTTGATATCATATTTTTCCACTCAGCCTATTCCTTCCTGGGTTCCCTCCCATTAAGCAGTTTGTTGTTTAACAGGAACACAGCTGTACCTAAAATTCTTGGCCGAGCTTCATATTAAAGAACTGATATCTCTAAGCTTGTCTGTGTTCATGAACTTCAGACTTCAGTAGCATATATGAGACCCTGGACAACAAAACCAGTCACAAGGCTCAGTTTTGAATTTCAACTGAATAAATATTTGATGTATGGTTTGTTTGGATAGGACAGTATTTGGCTGAGATACAACTATTTGGAAATCTGGAATCTGAGGATGCAAAAGAAAACAAAGACAAAACTAAATATTGAGAAAATTGTATTGAATGTTGCCCAAATTAAGTACTTAGCAATGGATTTTACTAATCAAAAATTAAATGGTTATATGTTTATGGTAGGAAATGTATTAAATTTCATAGAACATGATCTTTACTCCATAACAATTTTTGGCATATAAGAAAAATAGATTATTTTGAAGGATACAGTGTATTTTTACCTATTAAATATACCTTTGCAACTTAATACTTGTGGTATACAAAGTGATACAAGGAGTGAGCAGCTGGGGTTTTAAATAAATAAATTAAAGCCTTGGTGTTTCGCCAATCTATGCACAGTTGTGTTATTTTACCTGATGGGGTGGATCAGGTTTTCCAAAGATAGATTTAGTTTTTTTTGGGCTCGGAAATGGGTTTACCTTATCTTGAGAAACCCATGGTGGAGTTGGAGTAGACTAACACCTTGAATGTTCCAATGCCCTTTACACTCCAGTTCTTGTCAGGTTTTCAGTTCGTAAGGTGCTTTGTGGCATAAATCCTGGAAGGTATGGCTTATTTTAGTTGAGAGAGCAGTAAAATAAATTTGACTGATGTTTGACTAAAACCTAAGTTAATCTAAAATTGAGGTTGAAGTGTCTAGGCAAACTGAACTGTAGAACTGTATAAACACAATGTAAATGTAGTATAAAATGAATTTCTGTGGTTCAGACAAGCTGCTGTTGATGAAGTTGATGCAGTTAAAATTCTAAATGCATGATGTGTCTGGCTTCCAGTTCTTTTTAGTTTTACAAAACATCTTGTTGAAACTTGAAACTGCAGACTAGGGTGTCTTAACCATATTATTTTTATTTATTATCTTGATTATGAACAAATAAAGTTTTATAGTTTACTGCACTTAATAACTTACAGTGGAATCAACAACTATGCCCAAATTTCAGCAATCAATCAAGAACTGGCCTATAGAATCTAGACCCTGCCTTACTTTTTTGGATAGTCCAATACACTTAGATGTACATCACAATACATAAAAGAAGATCTGTCGCTGCTTCCATATTATTGTCACTTCAATAGTAACATAGCTGTGATAACCTGAAGCCTTGTGGCTATAGCATATTTAAAGGCATGCTGATATACAGCACAACAGCAATCATACTTGTGTGATGTTGCTTAAGTAACACCCCCCCCACCCCCAAATCTAAATCTATTTTAAGATTAACCTCTTCATGTCATTTTAACAGATTCCATTGAAGTGAATTGATTGCGCTTAGCTGGACAGAGAATAGAAGAGTTACTGAAGTGCTTGTGACTCAAGTTCCCTTGAGGCAATTTACTTTCGTGTCCATCACCCCCGTGAAAATTGATGCGTGGAGGTGCGATTGAAAGATTGCTGTCGCTATGTGTGATTACACCCGAGGCAGTCAGCCTTTGCACGTTTCCAGCATGGGAAAGTTGTATATTTCTTTAAAAAGATATAAAAGAGATGACTTAATTAATATTCTGTACAGTCTGCATTACATTTATTTACAGTTTAGAATTCAGTATCAATAAAATCAGCTCCTTAAATGCGAGTAATTCTGCTAATAGATCAAATAAAACAATTAATTTAGTTAAACATGTACAGTTAATTGGATTTAACATAAATATTAATCGTATTAGTACTAAATAACAATTTGTAATTGTAACAATATTTTTTTTACATTACATATCTAAAGATTTATTTATTCTTTACATAACGTAACATATACTTTACATGCATCTCATTTATTTACGGGAAATGTTTGAGTGACTCAATGTCTTTGTTGTCTGCTGAACACATCACATAAATATAAAAAGACAAAAATACTTGCTACATGAAACATGACAAGTAAAAGTAAAAAAAAAGTCCTGATAAGAAATTACTTAACATGACAAAGTAAAAACAAAACAGAAATTTAAACAGTTACACAATGCAATCATACATTTTATTAATTATAATAATTACAATAAGTGAATGATTATGCCCATTAGTTGTGAGTAAAAATTAGTAGCTATCATTTCAGTCTGCTTTATATTCTGTTAACTTTGGTTAAACAAAACAAAACTTCTGTTAAATACCATTCACGTATTACATTTTCATGAATTCAGCAGAAGCACAGAGTCAGTCACAGCCTGCAAGATTGCTGAAGCACTGAAGAATCATTGAAGTGGTTTTTAAAGGAGTGTTGTAGATCACTGTTTCTACTGTTGCACTCCTTTAGAGAATTGATTTTGGGTCAGTTGTTTGATAGCTGCTGTAAGCCAACTTCTCTGACTGATGATGCATTCAAGTCATATCTGAAAGATTGTAGTTATGAGTTGAACGATCATGAACAAAACCACAAATTTGTCATTTGTAATTGACAGTAATTCCCAAATAAATTGTTAGGAAAAATCATACAATGTGATTTCCGGATTTTTCTCTCACAGTGGCAATGCACCTATATGCTGAAAATTGTAGACCCCTCCATGATTTCTAAGTAAGAGAACTTGCAAAATCACTACACCAACCAAACCAAAGTGACTTGAACATGTCATAAATACAAAATACAAACTTCCCATGAGGGACTAAATGCACTACAAAACTGTATTGCCCCTGTCCATGGTGCTGAACTCTGTGGTTTGTTTCTTTTACAGATGTGACGATGCTTCTGCTGTACTAGACTCTACCTGCAAATTGAGGATTGTGATGTGAGTCCAGGTGCAGTCCCGTCATTTTATGCTGGTGGAGAGGAGCGAGATGCTTCACTCAGCTGCCATGACAACAGGACTTATCTTTGTTAGCTGGCTCTTGTATACGAGCGCACGGGGCAATCCCATTGTGTCTGTGCCAGAGGGTGGGGAGAAAGAGCGTTTGGAGCGTGTTCTGATGCAGGCCAAGGAAGGCGTGCTGAGCCCCGGCGCAAAACAGCGTCTGGAGGAGCTGAGTAACCTTGAACTGGAGGGGATCAGGGGTGGGAACAAATCCAGTTCTAGCAGGACCAGACCCAATTTGAGTTCATTGAGACGAGGGCCCAAACTACAAAGTAAGACCCTTGAAGCCTGGGGCGAGCAAGAATCGCTTAAGCAAACCGAAGAAGCGCCAACTGAAGAGGCCAACATCTCTCTGGATGCGATCGATGAGTATGCATACCCCGATTATAGGGGGAAAGGCTGCATTGACGAAACAGGGTTTGTGTTCGCCATTGGGGAGAAATTCACCCCGGGACCCTCCACCTGTCCATGCTTGTGCACAGACGAGGGTCCTCTGTGCGCCCAACCAGAGTGTCCAAAACTTCACCCTCGTTGCCTGCGCGTTGACACTAGCCAGTGCTGCCCGCAGTGCAAAGAGAAGAAAAACTACTGTGAGTTTCGAGGAAAGATCTACTCATCTCTGGAGGAGTTTAAGGTTAGCCCAACACATTAAGTGCTTCATTATCCCTATGCCAGCTTTAACTAGGTTTATTCCTCTCTTTTATCTGTTTTCGACAGTGTCAGGAGCGCTAGAGTGACCTTTATTTTATGGCAGATTATGTGAAGTCCTTGCATTTAGATCTTTACTCCTATGAATCTCTGTTCATTATTGAGTGGAATTGAATTTTTGTGGTCCAGTGGAGTTTTCTGTCCAGTTGAAGAAGTCTAATGTGTGCACATCATGTCTTGATTATATATTGATTCCAGCAGGCCAAAAATGAGATTTCAAAATTGCACATTTTTTCATTTTTAATCCATCACTCTTCCTCAGCCCCAGTCTTTCCCCAGGGAGGAGGCCCGCAACAAGATAAAATATTGTTTTTCCTGCATTTTCTGCTCTGAAAGTGTGAAGAGTTCAATTATTATGCGAAACTAATGGCGACTTATCTTGCTTAGGCTGTTATGTAAGAGAAGACGAAAGGCTTTTTTCCCCTGTAAGGCCCTATAATGATGCTCTCCAATTTTGCCTTTGGTGAAAAACGCATGTCATCAGTTTCAGAGTTAGCAGCAGGTGCACAGATGATTCTTTTTGAACTGCGTGTATCGCCCCACAGTGTAGCCAAAGCCATTAGCTGCTTCTACAGCTTATGCTCTTGATGCAATTTTCATTGGTTCCTCCTCCTGTGTCATTGGAGTCCTTATCCAAAACACCTGAGCTTTATGGCGAGCAGTGAGATTTATTAATGCAGAAGTCAGCATAAGCGCTTTTCATAAAGAGTGGTAATGACCAAGCGCTGAATTTATTGGTTCTGCTCAGTAGCATCTAATGCATATGCAGACTGCAAAGGTAACAATTAAACCCTCAGCAGAACAAAATGAGTCCCGGTCTCATATCTGTTTAGTCCCACAATGCTTGCCTCTCGGGGATGGGGGGTGGCTGCCGAATAAATGTGTGCTCGCCTCTGTTGAACTTTTCAATTTTAGAAACCCCCTGTGAATTTTTATTTGATTTTCCATCACAATTGGAGGTGACACATTGTCCTCTGTTTGAGTCGTTGAAGATTGTCTCTGGAGATACTGTGTGCAGAAGGTTCTTTTTACAGAAATGCTAATACCAAAAAAGTCTTTTGTGTTTTATGCTTGAAAGCAGAGAAGAAGCAGTGAGCAAAACTGATCGTTTGTTCATATATACAGTATGTGATTTCGGAGACATCTGTAGAGTCACATGAATGCTTGAGAAATCCACTGTGTGACAGAAAGACTGTCAATTTATCACACGAATACAGTTCGGCTGAGGTTCATAAAATGCATGTGAGTGTTTCTTCAGCTATGGGCACTGTGGGTGGAGTGGATTTTAAAATTACTTTTTTTTGCAGTTGCTACTTGATTTAATTTGTCTTCTAACAAGGTCCAATAGTGTATGAATCACAGCAAAATTCCCTAAGCCATAATTTCCACCACATCTGAAATCACCATTCATGAAAATGATGGTGGTGGAAATGACATTTTAAACATTAATGAAATAAAATGGCAGACTCTTTCCTCTACTAAGGCTAATTTCATTGCTAACGTTTTATGTATTGTAGATGCAGACAATCAAGAAATACTTTCAGATTTTTTGCATACTTTGATGGAATGCAACTATTAAAAGACACATTATTCAAAGCATTGATATGTATAATGCATTATAAAAGTGGTTTTAATGCATTAATAATGCCTTGTAATACATTGGCTGCATCTGTAAATCTAGGCAACATTTTTGTTTTTCTCTCTAAAGGCCCTCTTTAGACATTCTACTAACAGTACGTAACTTTGCAGCTACAGAGTATTAGTTGTTTATCTGCTTAATATCTTCTTACACTTTATTTTGATGGGTTCACAACATACAACATACTGACTATCTGTCAAGTATATGTTAACTTATTCAAACCCTTAACCTACCCTAACAGTGTAAAATCTGAGACTTAGACGACATGTAGACGCAAATGAATGAGAATTTCTTGCCACGTAGGTACAAAGTTATAGTTAGTAGAATGTCTAAAGTGGACTATTAACAAAGAGCAACCCAGTGTAATGATGTACAACAAAATAGAGCGAGTTTTGGTGATAACAAAACAGATAGTGAATTACTGTAATACTGAAAGGGACACAAAGGATTGTAAAATATCAAAGGCAGCAAGAGGTGCATCTAGCCTTCCTTCAAAAATCGATCAGATCAAGGTATGTCATGAGACAGAAAGCTAACTTTGGATTTGGATGTACCTCATGCATTCCTACCTTGAAATGTGTGCTTTTTTCAATAATATTGATCAATTCATTGTAACACTATACATTTTAAAGACAGTTTTAATTATGACAATATATAATGTAATAAAAAATCTTTACAATAAGGTTGCCATAGCTGTTGTCTGTTCATTAGACTAACATTAAGTATTGAATGCCTCAATAAGTATGAACCATTATCCTGAAGTGTTTATACACAATAAAAATAGATTTAGGAGAAATGGATATATATATATATACACACACACACACACACATATATATAAGACAGATATATAAGAAAAAATAGCAAATATAAATGAAGGCAGTTTCCAAGATACTTTTAATGTGACCTTTATATAATAAAATGAGGGATGAGGGATGGGGGGGTTGGGGCGTTTAATGAAAATCAACCCTTGGGACCTAAAAGTGCCTGTAGCTGAAAAATCACTCAAAAAAAAAAGTAGACAGGTATTGATATTCCTCCATAATGAATGGACTGGAGCGTAAAGCACGACTCAGAGATCCCCATGGACATAAATATGGAAAGAAAAGAAGAGAGATGAGCAATGCCAGAGGAATTGCCAGAAGGAATTAAGAAAGCATTGTTAATATACTCCAAGTGCTATGATTGGCAGGATTGTACGAGCGTGCTCATCAATTAAACTGAACACTCATCGGTTTCCTCAAAGAGTCACGGCACAAATCAGAGCTCTTGTTCTGCCTCTGATGATTGTAATAGTAAAAGGAAGGTCGCTATAGAAGGTTTTGTTTCTTGTCTGCCTGTGTTTTCAGGTGTCTTCGTGTGAGAAGTGCCGTTGTGAACCCAGTGGAGAGGTTCTGTGTTCGGTGTCAGCTTGCCCACAGACCGAGTGTGTTGATCCGGAATATGAGCCTGACCAGTGCTGCCCGGTGTGTAAGAGCGGTAAGTGTTCATGTTCTTCCAGCCTTTCTCTCTTTCTCTCAAACCGCCATCCCCTGAACCGCAGCACCCCGCTGTGTCCCCCAGGAGCGAGAGAGAGGTAGGTTAGAAGTGCTTCTGTAAAATGACCACAGGGACTTCTGTCCACTTCACTCAATTACCATAACATGAAGGAAATTCACAGAAAGCATGCACAGCGCCAAAGAACCGTCCGCCTTTCGCACGGCCTACATGTGCATCCATCTTATTGTTCTATAATAGCCAGTTTACTTCAGTGAGGTGATGTAAACCCAAGGAGATCATATCTGTCTTCAGGCCTTTGCTTAAGATAGTTGCCGGCATGCATTATTCAGACAGCAATAGCACTAATGAACCTGCAAAGTTGCTCTGCTTGTTTCCAGGAGGTGAGGTGATTAGCGCAGGCAGGTGTTTCAGTTGCAGTCTGCTTTCTCCAGCCCTAGGGCACAGATGATTAAACTTTTACACATGTTTTTTTTCCTCCATTTGGCTGCAAATACAGAAGTATAAGGTACATAAATGTACTCCCTCGTCAAAGCGCCCGCTGCAGAGACGGAAGTATTTTCAAAGCCACTTTACATGAAAAGCAACCTTTGCACGGCAGCCTTTTTTTGCTCTGTTACAAAATCTAGAGAGCTGCCTACAAAAGCAGCATTTTAAGAGATGTTTGGTGCGTTCCCGACAAGAAGTCTGTTCTATGAGGAATCTTACATATCTTTTTTTGGATAAATTCTTAGGCAGTGCATTACGTATATATATATATATTTTTTTTGCAGGAAAGGCAATCCTATACGGCAATGTGTTGAATGCAACAAAACAAATCCAAGATAGTGGATGGTGTTGATCATCAATTAATTAAAAAAAAAATTTCCACACAGTGGATTTCTGCTTTTCCACCAAAAAACATTATAGTTGAGAAGTCAAAAGCTACTTTCTGGTTTTTTTTACCCCTCTAAAAATTGTGTATGTTTGACAGCCTACATCCTTCACTGGTGGACGCTGCAGTGATTTATAGTAGGTTTAAAAAAATTACTCAAGTTTATAACAAATCTTAATCGGGATAACAGAATCAGAAAGAGCTTTATTGCCAAGTTAAGTAACTTAGTAGCTTAAGCAGCTTTATTTCCTGAAAATCCCGCAGTCTGGCACTTCATTAACGATAAAGTTAATCAAATAAAGTTTATAGTTTGGTGTCTGCTTAGACCCATGTTTCACGCTCTTCTAATGTGTGTGAGTCAGTGGGCGGAGCTAAAGGCAGCGATGTAGAAGCAGGCGTTGATCTTCTGCGGAGCCAGTGTTTAGCATCACCATTACAGCATAAAGTGGCACACTCCACAAGCTGTCGTTTTGTCAGACTGGCTTCGAGATGAGCTCTTTTTGACTAACAAGAAAGTTTTGAATTACAGAATGAGACCTCTCTCATGTTAAAGTATCAAGCACGTAGTGTCCGTGACGTCACTCGTAGGTTTCTGAAGAGCGTTTTTGAAGCCTAAAGTGGGCGGAGCACACCGCCGCCATCTTGGCAACGCGTCACCGCGCGTCACTCCCGGATGATCCAAAATGGGCAATGAGGCGGGATGTAGGCGGCAAC
>JAUCMT010000024.1:156177-187119 GCA_032357475.1 Enteromius thamalakanensis | reverse complement strand
ACTTTTGAAAAACTGGGCCCTGATTATTAATTCATATGGTCAAAGATTTATATTTTATACACATCTCAAAGTTTGGGTTATCATTGCAGTATATTCGCCGTGCATCTGGACCAATAACGCCTCAAGTCCCGCCAACGAGGAGGAGTTAGAGCTTCAGGGGAGGGGCCAGGGCTCCGTGGAGGAGGGGCTAGATGTGTTGCTCCTCCCGTTTATCTCTGCAGCTAACGCTAAGCAAAAGCCACGTGATCTCAGCATATCCACCCCCACGAGGCGATATGGAAGAGGGTTATTTATTAACTGGTATAACTAGACCATGTGAATCATCACTTAAACATTTCTCAATGTCAACTAATCAATTATCTATGTGTAAAACTTAATAATGAGTGGAGATTTAACGTGCACAAAAATAGTCAAAGACGCAGTTGGTCGCGCGCAAACAGTTTACTTGAAAAAAAAAAAAAACAGCAGTGAAAGAGAAACATTGCTGGGGTTATTAATAAGCATGAAGATTAGTGGCATGTGTTTGTGTGACGCTTCTGATTAACAAAATTCAGAAAATTTGCAGACCCATTTGCAGTAAGAAAACGTAGCTTAGAAATGTAATTTTAAACCACAAAGTACCCATTATATTAAATATATATATATTTATTAAGTATTAGATGCATCAATATTAGAGATATTGCCATGGATCATTACTAGGTAAAAGTGAGTAAAAGTTAAAAACAAATGTTTTTTTTACATTTCTATTTTATTTATAAAAAGATTGTATTGCAATTCCATTGTATATTTGCGTATATTGATTTATACGTTTATAACGTACATCGTTATAATGTCTTTTTTATCTTATAAAACAAGTAATATTGCTTAACTCGATTTATTTTTTAAATCTTTATTGCTCTGTGACAAACGTGAGAGTGACGGCATGACGTCAAACCCATTGGATTTTCTGAGCGCGTCGAACGTCAGGCGGTTCAAAGAGGAGCAAAGATGGCGGACAACAAAGGCCAAGATTGTACGGAGAGCTCCGTAAATATGGAGGTAGGGGCTTCGGGAACAGAAGATAATGAAGACGGCGGCTCAAAGGACCCAGACGCGGTGATTTTAATCGACTCGGAGCCGAAGGAAGGAGCAGACGAGCTCAAGTCTCAAGAGACCGTTCCCCAAGCGCTGACGACATCCAGCAGCGGCGGCGACGGTGGCGGCGCAGCTACAGACGCGACCCCAAATACCGAGAGCACCGAGCCGCCACCGCCGACCTCCTCCTCCTCAGCGGACAGCACCGCCGCTGGCGCATCACCGGCTCTCATTAACGAGATGTCGCCTCCTCCACCAGCATCCTCAACCTCCTCATCTTCAACCCCTGCCGCCCCGATAAATCTACTGGATACGTGCGCTGTGTGTAAACAGAGTCTCCAGAACCGCGACTGTGAACCCAAACTCCTGCCATGCCTCCACTCCTTCTGCCTCAAGTGCATCCCGCAGCCGGAGCGAAAGATCACCGTCCCGGTGCACGGGCCCCACGGACAGGACACTCGTATTGGTAAGTTTTGGTATAGGAGAAGTTAGCATCTCCAGTACTGTCCCCAAAAATACAGAAACCATCCCTTACTCAACAGTTTACACATGGCTGTATGCATGCGAGATCGCCAGCTGGGGCTTGGTGTGTAACACATACAGTTAGGGTTTGTAGTATTCTAGTACACCGGTAAGTTAGCTGTCAGAACTTATTGGTTAACCAAGGCTTAACAAGTCATGCGACGCTTAATTAATAACTACCAGCACATTCTTCCGTTTCCCAAATATGCGCAAATGAGTGCAATCGTAAAATGTGAGCCCGCCATATATTGTAACTGATACATACCTAATTTATAGTAAAGGGCAGGGGCTATTCGCACTTAGATAGCTACAGCTATTCATTCATTCATTTGCATTATTTATTTAATCTGTTAGGTAACGTTATAATTTGTTTAAACCTTGTTCTACTTTTTCATTCAGTCATGCGTTGTACCACTGATTAATTCTTTGTTGCAATTTATATCTTTGCAATAATTATCTATATTCTTGCATAAAGCCATATAATTTTGTTGTTGCTAAGTGTAACATGGTTTTGCACAGCTGTATTAAAAAAAAAATTATATTCTTGTATATGCAATATATTCTTTAATGCAGATCTAAACTGCTTGATTGTTTATGTCATAACAAAATCTATACTGTAGCTCCAATCTGCTAAATGCGACTATAAGGCATGATGATGTTATAAACATTAATGTCATGATTCTCTGTTAAGCTGCTTCGAAACGCTAAGCATTTTTTAAAGCAATAAACAGATAAAATTGACTTCAACCTAGCAAGTAGTTTGAAAACCCTTGCAGTAACCAACCATTACATACTGCTGATAGATAGGCCAATTAACTAACCATTTAAAATAGTCAGCCTTGTCTAAAGCTGATTAATTTGATGTGGCAGTTTTCAATCTCAGCGATTGGCTACATTAATGCAGCAACCAGATTTGTTCTCTTCTCAGTGGACAGTCTCAGACAGTTGCTGGTCTGGTTTGAGACACATGGCCCTGATGTTTTGGCACGTCGTTGTCAGTGTGATGATGATCATATCTGCTGCTGTCAGTGTGTTTGTGCCACCTAATGTGGTCTACACACGAGGTAACTGAGGACGTTATAATGCAGGGGTCATGGCCTGTGACCTTAACTCATGATGTCATTCATGCACAATGGTTTTCTTTGACAATGCACAATTTTTTTGCTTGTAAAAGAAGCTAGAAGCAATGCACTGGTGGTCGATTTGTAATGCATGGCTTAGTTTTAGTGTGGTTTGTCGGAGCATTATCACTGTATTGGGTTATTATTGGTGCAGTGGAGGTATGAAATGATCAGCCTGACTTTTTGGTTAAGCATTTGCTTTGCTGTTGACTCCAGAGTGCAGTGTATTATTCATTATGCTTGCGTTTGGTGTAATAAGTTAGCACCATGCACTGTAGTTAATAATAGATGAAGCCTGCATTAGCTGCTGCATGTCAAGCTATTTAGATATTTTGTGCGTTTATTCACTTCAGGGATCACTGATGTATGTTTGTAAGCCCAAGTCTTTTCTCTCCACTAAGTCGTCTCTTCACTTTTATTACTGGGTGTCTCATTACATTGCATTGCAGATCTAAAGCCTATGTTCAAGTATTTTTTAATTTTAATGAAGTTGATTAGACATTGTACATATAAACTATTATCTTTCTTAAGAATCCCAATTTAGTGATCTTTACTATCTTGAACATATACAAAAATGAAAATCCTACAATAGTTAGGGTTTGTTTCCATCCACCTATTTTTTGTTGTTTTGTTTTGCACATTTTGGAATATTGCATGAAACGCTGGATGGAAACGCCAAGATGTAAATTCTATATTCCATAAATTCTAAACATGCGCATAAACAAACTTTTTGCACAACTGAGTAAGATAAAAAACATTTTTATCAGACACCAAATTAATTCCTCCTGCACATCAAAAATATCCACTTTGCATGCTGGGATGGGATAAGTTTTTAATCTTGTCGTGCAGCATGTGAAATGTTTTGGTTGTTGTGCCTGAGCAAAGTCTCTTGAAAGCTCAAAAATATGCCTGTTTCTGTATAATTTTCACAACTATAATTTAAAGGCATCCACCTTTGAAATGACCACAATTATTGTTTCATCTGCTGGCTCCGAGGAGCAAGTAATTGATCATATATGAAAATTATTCTATTATGTGACTTATCCTATTTTTTCTTGGTGATACGAATCCCAGTTTATCCGAAAGAGTGATTTAGAATAATTAAAAACTTGCTGG
The DNA here is from genome assembly GCA_032357475.1 of Enteromius thamalakanensis. NCBI lineage: Eukaryota > Metazoa > Chordata > Actinopteri > Cypriniformes > Cyprinidae > Enteromius > Enteromius thamalakanensis. The sequence continues at coordinate 183,286 of JAUCMT010000024.1, read as the reverse complement.
ATAAAAACAGTTGCAAATTTATGCAATATTCCAGTTCTGTGCGTAATTGACATTTGAGTCTTTGTATGTAAACATAGCTAATGTCAGATTTGGGACATAATCTGTTGTTTTTATTTATTAAGTAATTTTTAAAAAAGTATTTAATTTTTATTTTAATATTCAAATACCTTAAAATAATAAGTAGATAAAAGAGAATAGATAGAGCTAGTGTTCAGCGGTCAGGTTATTACAGCAACTTACAGTAATTAAAAAGAAAACAAGGAGACATGACAGAAAAAAATTACAGTGTTAGAATGTCAAGTTTCCTAATGAATAAAAAGGAAACCAGTAGATAGAATAGAAATTGAATAGAAATTTTTTTTAGGATCATGGAATCATGTTATTTATTTATTTTTTAATTGTATACATTTCGTTTAATTTTATTTATTTATTTATATTGAAGGAAATCATTGTTTTAAGCTGTTAATTTCTGAAAACAATGATGCAAAATGAAAAATGTAAAAAAATAAATTAAAATAAAATTGATTTGATGTTTTTAAGTGGATGAATATTTTCTGAACCTTAAGAATTTCATGAATATTTACGAACAGTCATCATTTTGTAGTATTTTTTTTTTCTTCTTTTTTTTGAGATATAAAAGATGCCCTAAACTTGAGCTATATTATTTGGTAGGTTACTCATCATTTTTTTGTATCAGTAATAGAAGGGTTCCTTCACTTGCTGGGTTTGTTTTGGGCTTGTCGTAGACGTTTAATTAAAGTTCAGGGGGAGGTAACTCAGAGTTTAACAGCGTGACTCATCACAGGAACTGCGTGAGACACACTTTGCTGCTCGTAGAATCTCAACAAGCACTTAGTTGTACTCAAACATGTTGTCCAACTACAGTTGTCAAACTGTTATTCTCAGCTTGACTGTAGTTTTCTTCTCTTTGCTTTGTTTTTAGACAGTTCGTGGAGTCTTTCCTTGAAGTCCAGAGCAAATAAATCCCTCTAAAGTAATGTAAACACCAGCAATCCATTTCATGAATTTTAACAGCTCACGACTATCCAAAATGTCCATAATGTACTCTGGTTTGTTAGTACTATCATATGAATATTCTGAATGTTGCTAGGTTGAATCAGTTGTGCTATAAACCTAAACATGCAAAATATAACTACCACTTTGATAGTGCAACATTTTGATCTCAGACATAATTTATGAAGGCCATAATGTTAAACGGAGTGGTCCATAACCCTTAGTTTTGAATAATACGGCATCTTGATTGCATTCCAGGGCTCTGCATATGAATAGAGGTGCCTCGGGCAATGCATCACTGCCTCCAGTTAATATCGGTACAGAGTAACTCAGCTGTGAGTTGCACTGTGTTTCAGTGCAGTGTGTCTCCAGCTGCTCTCACAAGCCAATCATCAGCAGGGTTTTGCAGCTGGGTGCTTGGGGGAAACCGGCTGAAAGCAGTAGGAGCCAGTGCAAACTGGCTCAAACCGGTTTGGACTGGAACTAGTTGTAGCTTTGTGGGGGGGATTGATGGGCTGTCAGGGAAAAAAAAGAGGTGGGGGGTGTTGCATGTGATTGATTGGGGGAGGGGTGCATTCAATCACTCTATGTTTTGAAATTAAATTAGGATAGAATTAAATTAGTTTCATGAATAGATCATTATTTGAAATGCTGCTGCGAGATGCACACAAAGAGCTGATTGTTAGTTATTGCAGCGGATGGCAATAATGGGTAATAAAATTGTGTGAATTATTGATGAATCCTTTTTGGATGTTAAATGCATAAGAAGTCGGCATTACTGTGTATGTCTTTAAATTCAGTGTTCCCTATAGAAAAGTATATGCGTGTGTGTGTATTCATTAGAGAAGAACCCCTAGAAGCCTATGAATTTCTATCTTTTAATCTTGCATGGTTTATTAAAAACAAAGGTTTATACCAGAAGTTACCAGTTTATTTGTGTATTGGTCAGTCCAGTGCAGTCACATTCCTGATCACCACTGCAGATTTTTTTCTTGTTCTTGTAAATACTTTCGTAATGATGTCTTCTAGTTGTAAAAGCTTTTCCGTAATAAATTCGAGATGTGTCATGATGGTCAGCTACTCTACTAGTCCAGGTAGTTTTATTTTGTTGCACGCTGTTTACAAATGCAAGGATGTGCCCTAAATTAACACAGCTGACCTGGGGTCAGGTGAACGTGAAACCAGGGCCTCCTGAACACTGGAAATTCAACCAGTTATTCAGACAACCCACTATTTAAAAAAAAAACATATATGTTGGGAATAGAACCAGAAAAATGTACCCCTGAACCAACACCATTTGTGACCCTGGACAACAAAACCAGTCGTAAGTGTTAATTTTCCGAAACTGAGATTTATAAATGATCTGAAAGCTGAATATATAATCTTCTCATTGATTTGGATGGATAGGGCAATATTTTACCCAAATACAACTACATGAAAATCTGGGGCCGGTTGCATAAACATAGCCATTGTTTTAAGACTTTGTCTAAGAATTAGCCTGACCAACTAAAGTCAGTGTGGTAAGACTGTTGCATAAAATAAGTCTATGGTTGTCTTTAGTTAGACAGTCTTATTCGCACTGCATTGTGAAAAAAGTAAGCCGCTGAACAGCTTAAACTTAATGTCCGACAGTGGGCACTCATCGCAGTTTTCCTTTGCAGAGATTTGCATATTGGAGGAATATAATGATGCCAAATCGATTTTAATGAACAAATTTAGCGACTACAATTCAAACAATAAAAAACACAAGCCTTGGGCCACAATTACAGATAAAGTAAATAACAAATAGGCTTCAGCTGCTAATCTAAGTCAAATGGTAATTGTTGAATTGCATGTCTTGGAAATCTCCGTTTTTCAAACAGTTCCTTTTCAGAAAGGACCTCCAGTGGATTTGAACCGTCTTTGAAAACCATTTCTCTGATTATTGCACGTTCATAAAACCAAAGATTAAAATTTACCATGGCACAAGACAAATAAAACTCTGGCCACCTTCCTGGGGCCGGTAGCATAAAACGTTTTTAGACTAGTCTTACAAGTAAGTCGTCTCATTTTTTTCTTTAAGACTGGTCTTAACTTTGTTAGCTAGTTGCATAAAATCTTTAGTCTAATTTAAGACTAAAAAGTAAGACTGACTTACGGCTAACTTTTCCTCACAATCTAAAAACGTTTTATGCAACCGGCCCCTGAAATCTGAGGGTACAGAAAAATCTAGATGCTGAGAAAATCACCTTTAAAGTTATTCAAATGAAGATCTTATCAATGCATATTACTAATCAAAAATAAAGTTTTAATATATTTTCGGTAAGAAAGTGACTGAGTACCTTCATGGAACATGATCTTGACTTACTATCCTAAGGATTTTTGGCAAAAAAGAAAAATCAATAATTTTGACCCATACAATGTATTTTTGGTGCTGCCCCAGCGACTTAAGATAAGTATAAATGTAACCCTGGACCACAAAACCAGTCTTATGAACCAAGCCATCGTTTACAATTAATTTAATAATTTTTTATCTTTTTTTTTCTTTGTTTTCCTGTAATATGAGTTTTTGTCTAGGGATTCAAATGTGGACTGTTTAAAAATAGTTGTATGACTCTCCTCCCATATAGTATACAAGAGTCAAGCACTCTTCTGTTTGTTTCCAGACTTTTGAAACTCTGTCTTGTTTTGACTTGTTCCTTTTTCATGATTTTTGCAGTGAATGTTATGCGGTGCATGGTGTGCCTTCAGGAGTACAAACAGATTGACATGGTGGACAATTACTTTGTCAAGGACACTTCAGAGGCCACGAGCACATCAGTGGAGAACTCTACACAGGTAAGCATCAGACCTGTGATACTGATATTAGAGAGTGTAAAAAGTGCATCTTTAAATAAAAAAAATAATAAAATCTTGACATCAGTCAGTGGCTTTTAAATAAAAAGGTTGTGTTCGTCAACAGTGTATTTAAAATTGCAGTTTAAGTATAGCATAAATGTAGTTTATACAGTCATTTGTTTTTTAAATTGAACTAAAATTTTTTAAATCAAATTAAAACCCCTGAATCAAATGCTATTCACACCCCTAGCTTAAACTTTGCTTTATTAGCATGCATGCTATCATTAATCAGTTTTTACGTCACTGCATATTAAATACAATACATTTTGGTCATTATTTTAAGAGATGTTCTCATTTATTTGCTCTGTAACAGGTTTGCACCAGCTGTGAAGATGATGCCAGTGCCATTGGATTCTGCGTTGAATGTGGGGAGTGGCTCTGTAAAACCTGCATTGAAGCACATCAGCGGGTCAAATTCACTAAAGACCACAAAATACGCAAAAAAGAGGAAGTGTCTTCTGGTACATTTTCATGTTTAATTGCTTATGCTTGCTAGGCAGTTGCGATATGATTGTTTTCGTTACACTAAATCATTCAGCTTTGGGTTATTGGTCTTGTTGTAGTTTGGAGTTTTCAGCAGGGCTACGGAGTATCTGTTTTGCACATTAGCAGACTGAATCGTAGTACTGTTGCTATGGAAACAGGCTGAGTTTTGAGTGAGTCGCTTGCTCAGCCTGTGCTGTTTTCATTAAAGCTAACCCACTTAGTTTCCCTCATTTTGATTGAGTTTGGCAAGGGGCATATGAGAACATATGGCAGTCATAGACTGGGAGAATAGAGGGTGGGAGGAAGAAATAAGCAGGAAAGGATGTATTTGACTATGGTGGTTCTGTGTTGCAGAATCGGTTGGGACATCAGGCCAGAGACCGGTCTTCTGTCCGATACACAAACAAGAGGCCCTCAAGCTCTTCTGCGAGACATGTGACACTCTAACCTGCAGAGACTGTCAGCTACTTGAACACAAAGAACACAGGTCAGCTGGACCACAGTGTTTACAATAACCACACTCCATCATCATCTTCATAATGATCATCTTCATCTGTATTAAATCATCTGGCACTGTATGAAAGCAGTTTTGAGCAAGAAAATTAAATGAAGACCTAGAATAAAAGCATGTTATTAATGGAATAGATAATCCAGGGGGGGGGGGGGGATTTAATAGCTCCAGAAAAGTCTGAATAAACACTCAATATAGGATAATCTTCACCTTTTGTAGGTACCAGTTTCTAGAAGAAGCCTTTCAAAACCAGAAGGGCGTCATTGAGGCTTTCATGACTAAGTTGCAAGATAAAAGAAACTTTGTGGAGTTTTCAGCAACTCAGGTGCAAAACAGGTAGGACTTCTGTTGCATATTTGTCATCAGTTTTATTTGATGAAATGTCTTTTATTTTAATTATAGAAAAGTGCCTGATTGAATGATTGTGGTTAATGCACCTTTTGTGAGTAATAAAAATGTGATTATTCCCTTTTTTCACCTTTAGAATTAAAGAAGTTTCTGAGACGCATAAGAAAGTGGAACATGAGATTAAGATAGCAGTCTTTACTCTCATCAATGAAATCAACAAGAAAGGAAAATCTCTACTGCAGCAGTTGGAGGTAAGAATACAGCCAGCAAAAAACACAACAACAACAACAAAAAAACAAGTCTGAAATTAGTTTGCATGGATGGCAAAACGATGGCTGATTATGCTGTGAACAAATCCATCAAGCATCATTAGCTGCGTATCCACTATCCTTTGAGTTGCGCAAATTGACATTGCGCAAAATACGTCCTATTGGAATTTGGCAATTGCGTAAAAATGGCAGAAACATGTTGTTTTTCAGCCAATTCAAAAATGTAATATTTCGCAAAACTGCGGTGGGAATTGTTGTTTTTTTTTTGTTTGTTTTTTTGCATTAGTAACTTCAGATCATTCTTTAAAGTACTATAACCAAATATTCTTTACATGCTGTCAAACATTTAATCGCTATTAATCTCATCAGAAATAAAGTTTTCTTGCATATTATACGTTTGTGTACTGTGTATATTCATGTATTTGTAAATACACAGTCATGCGTGTATATATTTAAGAAAAATATACTTTTATAAAATAAATATATTAATTTTTAATAGAAATATATACATGTAAATATATACTGTATACTCATAATAAATACACACAGTACACACAGATATATTCAGAAAATTTTTATTTTGGATATGATTAATTGCGATTAATCATTTGACAGCACTTATATATTAAATGGTCTGTAACTGTGTATGTATATGCAAGAGGACTTAAAGACCATTCAATCAATCCCTTCCAAAAAATCAAGGGTTTTAAACTGGGAACAACTGCGTATTTAAAAGAGAAAAAATTAAAAGCCTTTTATGCAGAGACGCAGATAATTCAATTCAGATGAGAGCATCTGCTAAATTAATAAATGCAGATCAAGTGATGCTAGTGTATCCAAAGTTTATTTGTTAAATCTGTGTGAAGCTTTTAAGATGTCGTGTTTGTGGTTTATGCATATTTAACATGCGGTAACACACGTGGTGCAGTAAATGATGCATGCATTAAGAGATGAAATCTGATCCTTAGCGGTCGCAGATGATCTGCTGGAGCTACATGCTTATTGTAGATGTAAACAATGATTTGGCTTACCTGACCTTTTGTGATTGGATGACCTGAGATGAATGTTAATACAGTGCAAACAAAGTAATTGGAGGTTAGGGTTAGGTTTTTTAGTAGTCACCTTATCACATGCTATAAAATTTGCAAATTGTCGTGGAGGAGTCTTTTACTGATGGTGTGAATTGGGGAGAACTGTTAGCATATGAACAAAATTACTTAATTTTAGAAATGGTTGATGCAAGACAGAAGAATGAAGCCCTCTGGGCACGACACAACAATGTATCAAAATCTGAAGGACAAGGATGACATGTTTGAGGAAGAGTTTGGACACTGAAGATAGATGGTTTGAGAGAGGCCAAATGTGAAAATGCAGCAAATGGTTGGCTGAAAGGGGAAGTGCTGCTTTTTAGCCACCTACAACACTGTCCTTCAGGGCTCGACCCAATTTAGCCCCAAATGACACCTTATACTTCAGTTCACACCGGTCTGTGAAGATGCCACAGTGTTTGATGTCACATCTTCAAGGAGTCTTCACTGCTCTCTTATAACTGATGAAGCCCTTCAAGTGTGGTGAAACCATAGACTGTAAAAAAAAAAAAGAACGTAGTGTCCGTGACGTCACTCGTAGGTTTCTGAAGAGCGTTTTTGAAGCCTAAAGTGGGCGGAGCCGACTGCCACCATCTTGGCAACGCGTCACCGCGCGTCACTCCCGGATGATCCAAAATGGGCAATGAGGCGGGATGTAGGCGGCAACGTGACGGCTAACAGACAGCAGATAGAGACATCAACCTGTCACTCAAGTGGCCACGCCCTTAATTATGCAGAATTTTAAGGCTTAATATAATTTAAATGGGTGAGTTATAAAAAAATTCACCCCCCTCACAGTTGGTGCAAAAAAAAAAGGGCAAAATTAGCTATATAGACCAAAAAAAAATGTTGTACCAGGCTGTAAACATGTTTTTTCTACTGTAAAGTTGGGCATTTTAACATGGAGAGTCAATGTGATTGACTTCTTTTTGGAGCCAGCCCCCAGCGGCTAGTCGATGAATTGCAGCTTTAATCACTTCCGTGTTGGTTTCACTAAAGGGAGCGGGAGGTTGCCCCTTGGTATCAAGGGAATTATCTGATACACTACATGACCCCGTTAATCAAAATTGAGAAGCTGAACCTAATTGTAAAGTCTTATAGATAAAATATAGTTATGTGTAATTCTAAATGATTATTCTCTAGAGTAGTTCTATAGTAGCCTGTGTTAATAAAACCAACTAAAGGTCGAATGAGGAGCGCTATTTTGTGTAGACGGCAGACAGTGAGGCAACTCACTAGGTTTCGTGCTGTTGTTCTCTTTTTGGCCAGAGGACTGTTTTTTTTACAGGCCGGGGGAGAAAGGAAAAGCGATGACCTTAGGTTAGTGTGTGAGTGTTCTGTGATTGGAACACATTACAATGTCTTGGGAGAAGTTTTCTGAATCAGTGTGGGTTATATAGAGCTGTTTGAGATGCTTTTAGACAGCATGTCCAAGACTGTTGCTTCTTGTGTACACTTGGATCCTGATCTAATATGGCACCGGCAGCCACGCTGCCTCCTTCAGCAGAAAAGAAATGATGACTTGGTAAATGGATCTCTGACTCGGCAGCTAAACTCTCAGCCTAGTGTGGACAATTGGGGGAAGGGTGATGCGGGGCAATTATTTTAAAGAGCACACATGTTTAAATGAATCATCTTGGCATTTGCTGAGATGCCGCCAAGTCTCCCTGATCCAATATCTCAGTTGGTGTTTGGCTGTGAGATGGAATCCAAAGAACAAAAGCGGGCCAATTTCATCAAGTCGTGCCGTGGTGGATTCAAACAGTTTTACAAATGTATGTGCACACTCAAGCTGTCAAGCTGTATGGTTTTATGATGGATTGGAAACATTTTTGCTTGACGCACATGATTACAGCCGCCTAGTGATTTCACGGCCATAATACGGCGGCTCTGCGCGGCTTCGTCGCGCTTGCTAGGGAGTCTGCAATTTGATTTGATCTCGGAATTGTTTTCATAGATAAAATCACTCTAATGCTCTGTTTGTGTATCCTGTGGTTCCTCCGTGTGTCTTATGGGGGTGGATCACAGAGAGACACGAGTGCGATGGGTGACACCTCTGTACCTCAGACATTCACAGCAAAAGCCTCAAAGACTCCTGCACAGATGCAGTGCAAGAAGCAGCCAGATGCTCTGACCCCATGAGATTTGCACTCTTCAAAAAGTAAGACTTCAAAGCTTCGCACGGTGACACCGTAGGATGGGTGCCGGCTGTGACAGCTAGTTCTAACATGGCATCTGATAAGGATAATAATCACATACACAAACTTAGGGTTTGACAGCAGAACACCAAGGAGGCCACTGGTGTTTTTTTAACGACTGACAGTGGACCCCTTTGAAGTACATAATTTGGTTCACTTCTGAAGAGCCAGTCATTTGAGGCAGAAATGTCATGACTGATCACTCTGGAGCCAAAATGACATTATGCCAATGTTGATGGGCTAGTGGCACCACAAGAATCCCAGGGTTGTGCTCTGTTTACAATTCCTAAACAATTTGAAATCAGTTGGCGGATGCGGAATTTTATTTTAAATTTTAATACAAATAAGTAGAATTATAATTACAAATACAAATAATTTCAACTATGAACTTATTACTAATTAAATAACAAATTAAGTCCAAGTTTTGAATTATGGATTTTATTTATTTTATAAACAAAACAAATGTAAACTGAGGATGTACAGCCAGACATTAAGTATAATTATATTTTAAATAAATGATTTTCATTTGAACTTTCTATATTTAATATAGAATCATGACTTTTATAACAGGTTTCCACAAAAATACTAAGTGGCTCAAGGTTTTTAACCTTGGTCATAATAAGAAATCTAAAATCCGCATTTTTAAATTATTTCTGAAGAATCATGTGGCATTTAAGACTGAAGTAATGGCTGCTGAAAATTCAGCTTTGCATCACAGAAATAAATAACATTTTAAAATATATTAAGTAGAAAATTATGAAAAATGCTTTTTAGCATCAGTATCTACAAGCATTGCTAACCAGCTAAAACTTGACCCCTTGCTCAAAACAAAACTTTCTCAACTTTCTGTGTAAGTGACTTGTCCAATAAATCAGAAGGAGAATGATTATTTAATTGGTACCATTAAGAGTCAATTACCATCTGATTGACTGCGCCTTTGTAAGAAAGACCGGCCCTTTGAGAAAAATGTGGTGTCTAAGGGATGAAATGATAATAGCTGCTGTAGAAATGGGGGCTGTCGTCTTCATTTTGGTTGGCAGACTTGACACTGAATGGGAAAGCAGTGAGGAGAATCGATTTCTAAATGGGTTGCAAGCATTTCTCTCATAATCATAATCTTGTGCTCGGTTCACGCTCACCACGGCATACCCAGCAGGAGCTACAAAAGCCTCCCCCCTCTGACTGTTTTAGCTCAGGTCACAGAAAAGCACACAATTCAAAAGACGTAAATGCTTGTAATTTGTTCGGTCATTAGAACGCCGCATCATTGAGCTGATTCATCGGTGGCTGGCGTCAGCGGCTTGCAGAAAATTCAGTAAACAGTGCAAGGCCACCTACATCTTCAAGACCGTGGTGCACATTTCATCCTATTAGCCATGGTTTCATTAATTGTAAGTGGTGGTTAACATGTGAAAAGCACAAAGGGTGCATAAAGCAGTCACAAGAGCTGATATCTCTATTTGTTGCTCATGAAGAGCAGAGGTAAGCACCTCTTTCTTAGCTGCTGAATGAAGTATTATGTTCCCATGCAGAGCGCTGCCTGGGTCTGTTGTTGGAGGAGTATGCTGGGAGACACTTGAGGAAGTGCCATGGGGAGAGATGAAAGTGAACGCTATTGCTAATATCCACCCCAGGCAGTTGTTCATGAATATCAAAGAACATCTGTGAGAAGCTGCAATGTTGGGACTCAAAAAGAACGGGGTGGAAAAAAAAACCCATCCCGATTCAGTCATAGCACTCCCGCGTTCTTTTCTCTCACTGAGGGACTGTCAGTAAATAAGAAACTTGGCATTGAGGGATTCTTTTGAGTGCTTTTTGCTGCTTTAAGATTCATAGAGAAAGCTGCTACCATATCACAAACTCCCAAAGATGCAAGACCCTCTTTAAGTAAGGATAAATATTTTTTTTCAATCAGGGTTTTTGTGTGTGATCATTTAAACAGCATCAACTGGTCATATTATCTTTAACCATGTGCTATTAGTCACTATAGACAGTTTCAGCAACAACAACAACAACAAACGTTACAGCACATGCATGCTTTTATGGCCCTAACTTAACTTCCAGTAGACATCCAAATGGAATTAATAGGAACAGCCTAGAGTAGATCTTTTTTTTTGATAACACGCAAAATATACTCGTTGCATAAATCAGCGGAATTATAAAAAATGCAAACTCATTCTCTGCCAGCAGAGTAACGAAAGGTTTCCCCGGTAGCGGCTGTAGACAGAGCAGCTCTGAGCTTACAAACTCTGCCTTATATGCAAGATGAAATGAAAAAGACATTTTCTAAAGACAGACTGTCTTTCCTTCAGAAATACAGTGACATAAAAACACCCCAGGTTTGATTTTTAAATGTACATTACGTGCTCATGTTTATTCAACGAACCCTTTTGGAAAATCAGTCAGCTTTGATATCACAAATAAATAAATGTTTGGGAAACACAGGCTGCAGCACAATAATCTGAGACCAACTTCGTTACTCATCATTAGCTGCGTTTGTAGCCCGCGACACTAACCAGACCAATGAACAAAGTCAGACCGGAAGTTAATGTGCGCCCGATGAAATGGTCTATGAAGCTACACACAACTAGGTGTTGTGAATAAATCAGTGTTTTTGAAACAAGTGAAGCTTTAAAGTAAACCAATAGTTCTGTACTGGCTCTGAGAATAAATTTTTGTTAATTCACTGAAGTGATCTCTTTTTAAAGAGCATAACAGTTTTCTGACTTAAATCGGCACTGAACGAGTTACCATAGGTATGACTTTAAGGAGTCATATGATCCATTTCCTTTCTCTTAGTGTTACAAGCTGAAGTTGCAAAGACTTTATTTAAGATATTTTTATAAAACGTATGACTTGTCCCCCAAAAATGGTTCATTTAAACACGCCCCCACTTTTCTACATCACAGAAGATTTATTTTCAAACACCACCCAAGGGAAAAAAGGTGAAGCTATTGTCATCGTTGTAGTGTTGCTGCTGGTTGCTGTGTGTGCTTTAGGGGTGGCACGGTTCACAAAACCCACGGTTCGGTTTGTATAATGGTTTTAGGGTCGTGGTTTGCGGTTCTGTATGGTTTTTGTTATTTTTTCCTTTAATCTTAAACACTCCAGAAATGTACTTCAGCATATGATATATAGCTTAATTATCCACAATTTAGGATAAATAAACTGAATTGGATGCGTGTTGCACAATACTTGCATACAGTCGCAGTTCTATCTATTGTTTTATTCATCATAGCACTGACACATGCACTTTTTTTGTGTGGAAAGCCCGCTTTTATTAAGCAACTGTAGGAAGGCGTTCCGAGATGTCAACAGATGTGAGCATCAGCGCACACGGGGGAAAAAGCGCCGTTATAACACAGACGCACATTCACGCTGATGTGAGTGAGCCCGAGCATCCTTTCTAAATATCTGTCCGAACTGTATCCATCCTCCAGTAGGTAACATGAAATCCAATGTTCCCACACATCAGATTTATACGACGCTGGCGCATCCTCCAGGCAGCCTTTCTCTTCCACTTGCCATTTCTACACGTACAGTATTGTGACCTGCAGCACTCATTCCACACCGTAGACACCTCAATACTTTCGCGCGAAAGGGAAACACATTGACGTCACATACGGGGCACGAGGCTACTTTGCACATGCCATGAACCGTCGAACCGTGCGACGCATGCATGCACCGAACCGAGACCAGCGTACAGAACGGTTCGTTTTTTTTTCATGAACCGTGCCACCCCTAGTGTGCTTCCAAAAGAGTACATATCTAGAAATCAGTGGTCAAGTTGTATTCACAACACCGTTCCAGAACAGGTCAACACAAATATTAGAGTGAGTTCAATGCACTTACAGAGAACAGACTCCTTATACCTGGAGAGTAGCAAAGGGAATCTGTTAATTACTATTCAAACGTAAGTTTTGAGCAATGAAGGGAAGTGCTTGTTGTTTCTCTGATCACAGAGACATGCGTTATGTTAACAAGGCGAGATGTACTGCAGCGCTTAAAAAGACAGTACTAAGTCATGTAAATATTTCACTATTTGTCTTTATTCAACAATTATTTTTCTTCTGTGAAAACCATGGTATGCATTGTGGCATTCTTGTTAAATAATTGTCTTGTTGCTTTATAAATATATGGTTAAACCACTGATGTCAGATTATTTTAACATTGAAATGTTTAAGGCCCACAAAAGGTAGCAAGTACAGTTACATTGCCGTCTATGCAGGTTCAGAAAGCTCTCGGATTTAATTTGTGTTTTAATATTAACCATGGTCTTGCGGATTTGAAACAACGTGATGCTGAGAAAATCTTTTTTGGGTGAATTATTTCTTTAAGTGCTCTACGAGGGCAGCGGGGAAGGGAATTTACTCACCAGTCATTGCTCATCACTCCAACCTGAAAGAGTTTTGAATAAAAGTTACAGGGTTTTCATTTTCATTTAGATAGATTTTTAAATACATAAATGATCATTGTAACATACACCTTCTGGTAAATGGATTTAGACAGCTGAAAGATTCTGTGAACAAATCAGTGAATGAATCTTTAGGGAACTGAAAAGAGTCACTGAGGTGAATCAAAATATCTACTAATATCTCGTATGCGTTACAAACAGGAAGAGATGCTTTTTATTTCCCTGCAGCCTTTTCCTTTTTGTCAACCTCCTCGCATGTGGGCCATTGCCTTGGCAACGTACAGGGAAACAAGCCCTATTCTACAAGGGCTCAGACACTGGGGTCACTACTAATCTGAGGAGGTTGCAATAAACATTTCGAGCATGAGCCGAGAGCCCTGAAAATCCACGTTGCTGGGGGGAGAAAGGGATCACTTGCATTTTCCAAAAAAAAAAAAGAAAGAAAAATTGCAGGGAGAAATATTCATGGGGGCTTAAGAGAGGCCCTAGAAATCACTTTCAGGCCTCAGCTCATCTCAAATACTACTACTTTTTCTTTCTTCCTCTGGAGAAATATGTTCGGCCGGATTTGTTGCGCTGATGGTTTTATCCGTTTGTAATAGGGCTTGATTCTCTGCGATACAGAAGGGGAGAAGTAGAGGACAGTGATTTTATATGCACAGCACCTCCAGCTCTCTGTACTTTCTCCTGAAACACAATTTTTCCAGTCTTTTATGCCCAGGAGACGCAGGAAAGTAGGAGAACAGGATTTGAAAAGCAAACCGCACAGACAGTCATATGCATTTAGCAGATGTCTGAAATCAAAATGCCACGCATTTATGTTAAAGGCATCTTTCTCATACATGAAAGCTCAACAAATTAGGAAGAATCCTGGGGCCGGTTGCAGCAGCTGTGTGTAAGTTACAGCTAAGCATAGTTTTGATGCAAAGTAACAGCATGCACTCCAATAAAATATTGTTGCATTGCACCATTAAACTTGAAATGCTGAACTCTATATACATATTTACAGCAGGAATAGTGGTTCGAATGAAATAGCAAACTGACTTAATTGCATAATATTTCACTTCTTTAGACAAGACAATGTTGACATTGACACTCATTTACATATTAAGAGAGAGAACATTATGTGAATAAATTACTTGGTTAGTGGCTCTTCAACACAGACCTGACTAAAACAGCACTCTAGCATGTCTAATAAAATCAATACAGTTTCTAATTATTCACATAAAATATCTGTTTAAAGGAGTGGTTTACCCTTTATGAAAATATACTCACCCTCTGGCAAGCGAAGATTTAGATTCGTTTGTTTTGTCCAGATTTGGAAAAAATTTGCAGTTCATCACTTTCTGACCAACTGATCCTCTGATGTGAATGGGTGCCGTCAGAATGAGAGTCCAAACAGCTGATGATTATGTTATGTTTGAACATCACAATTAATCCACAAGAAGTGCTGCATCACATATTTTTTTGGATGTTGGTGGTTTCATGTTTTATCAAGATTTTTTGAAAAGGTTGCAGAATCACTGCATTTTAATCATAATCCAAACAAACAATCTACATTATAGTATGAGCATTTTTTGATGTAAATTAGATTGTACATTCTAAAGCAAAAACGGTATGATCTGACCTTAGCTTTGTGAAACTACTGTATACTAAATAAAACATCTGCATGAAACAACCAACAGATGGGCTGAATGAAAATGCAGATTCTCTCTCTGACAACAGGTGGCGCTTATGGAACAGCAGTGATACAATATTGCTTTCAATACTACAGTAAACAAAGCAGTGCTGTGCTTTCAAATACTAAGTACAAACTTTTTTGAAAACAGTCAGTTTAGATATTCATTCATATAAACCCTCACTCTAAATAAGTATTTTGCATTTTCATCCAAGATTTCATGCTCTGTTAATCGCCATTTGCAGTTGGTTTATTTGCCCAGTAAAATAATTAGTTGTGGGTCATTAATAGTAAAAGTTAAAAGTTAGCCAACCATTCCTCAAAAGTTAATAGGGCTCTCTTCTTAATTCTAAGCTTATCCACTTGTACCAGTATGTCTTTTTTGGATTCCGATGTGCATAATTCATACCACTTTACTGTTTGAGCTGGTATATCACACAGCACTATCCACAAGTAATACACATGACTCCAGTCAATCAATTATTATTTTTTGAAGTGAACAGTAGGCTTGGGCGCTATACAAAGTTTGATACCGTCAAACCTCCTCCCTAATTTACCTCTGTATACGGTATTACCGTAAATAATAAAAGAATTATGATCCCAGACTATAGCTAATTCTCGCGTGGTTCATGACTATAGACCCACACCAAGGCACAATGTCTGAAGAGCATGACACAGATGGAATTATCATCCCCTTTAATAAAACTCAAATAAAACAAAACTTTGTTTATTTTCTATTTCTTTTAGTTTTTATTTAAATTTAATAGGTAAGCAAGTGAAACAAATAATAAGATTAGCAGCCAGGAGCAGTGAAAATAAAACTTATATGTTTACCTGCGGAAGTTAGCACTGAAAGAATCGTCCCGCGCAGGTCTCTAGTGCACGACTCGCCATCTATCTCCACCTCTCTCTTTCGCCTCCACGCGGTCTTGTGAGGACAACCACGCATACGCATTTTTAGGCATTAAATAATTAATATTTATTATTTAATCCTTGTCAGCTATATAAGTGCATTGTTTTTTAATGACGGTACAACGGTATTGCTATTTTTAGATCCCGCGGTACACCATATTACCGGCCAAGCCTGTGTAATCATTAAAGACTTTTAACATTAACCATTGCTTCCGGCCCAAATACCAGTCCATAATTCATAAAAATGTGTCCTTAAACTCATTAACATCTTGGATGGGCTGAGGCCAAGGAACATTTTTAGAAATACACATTTTTGGTGCATTTTGTTTCAATATTGGCTTTATATCACCCATACTATGTCAGCCAAATAAGCTAATCAATAAACCTGGCATCATATTTCACCATTTTTGTATTTAAAGAAGGTCAGGATCAGATCACATGACTTGCTAGGGTAACACTTTCTATGAAGCCCGTCTTTCTAAAACATTATAAGGGTATTCATAAGATAGTAAACTTGCATCATAACTATAAGAAATATAATCCATTGTAACTTAAGTGTTAAAAATTATAAATTATCATAAAAGTTACAACCACAAATAAGTAACTATTATAACACATTAAAACTTTTTTATCCATATTCATGAGATGTTACAACACATTATAAGGTTTTTTATAATGCATGGTTACAATGCCTTAAGAAAAGCCTTCTGATGTATTATAAATACAGGCTTCATAGAAAGTGTTACTCTTGTGAGCTATCCTTTCTTAAGTGCAACCAAGTAAAGTAGTTACTAAGCCCCTAGTGTGTACTTAGTGTGTTCTATTTTAAGTAAGAACTAACCAACGGCTGGTGCAACACTACCCTGATCCATACGGCATAGCGTGTGACTTATTATGAGAATGTTGAAATCGTTCATTAATGATTTAGTGAAGTCCATCCACTGGCACTTCCAGAATATAATATACCGCTGCAAATCTGCGTACACCTTCTCCCTCCATCCCCGCTCGGCCATCATTTCCACAAAAGTAAGTAAATTTAGTGGCATTTATAATGCATGCGTACTAAAGAACTGCATTAGAGGGCTTTTCTTTTACTTATTTTCAGAGCAGTGTGAGCTATGATCCCGGCTCTTTCAGAGAGCATCAGCTCTAATGAGCTTTAAAAGATCATGTCATTTTCAGGATCCAAGCTTTCCTTTCCTCCTCCTTTGCTTTTTATCTCAATTACCACTGTACCATGGGGAATGCAATTCATCTCTGAATGGACCAAAGTCTTTAATGGTGCTCTCTCTTGAATTTAGCCTCTACAGCAGCGCTTTGATAGGCGGTGAGGATAAGGGTCTGCTCAGCGTGATTAAACACTCTTCTCCGCTGCCAAAAATGCAGCATGCGTACTGCTTCACTGCTGTTTTGTTTGTTGCTGTGCACCCAACCCTCTTTGTCTTCTTTTTTCAACTTTCTCCATCCCCTCTCTCTGTGTACCAATGATCACATTTAATGCGACAATACATAATCATGTTCTGTTATGCAACAGCTAAACATACATGGCAGCAGTATTAACGCACATACAGTACAGAGCCATAGGGTGATCTGAGCTATAACCCATCACGATGAATCAGCTGTGCCAGCTGCTTTTACTTCCACAGTCTTGATATTTGGGGGCAGAAATCCGAAGTGTTAGCTCTGAAATGATTATAAATATGGATTGGATGACATCTTGACAGCATTGGCCAAATATTCAAGATGATTGATGTGCCCGCATTCTTTTTATGTAGTCTTCCATCTTCTATGATAATGTCTTTTATAGGTTGAATACCAATTTATCCTTGTTTGAGGAATGTAAAAAAGGGGTAAATGAAAGCTGCGCCTAGGTAGCATTTTTCTTTAATGGCATTGTTTTTTGTATTAATTTTGTTACCTTGACAAATCCATTATTATCATCTTTTTTTTTTTTTTTTTTTTTTTTTAATAACCTGAGACTTAACATTTCATTTCTAAGCATAGTCCTGTATCCTCATCCAGCAGTTTCTCATAGCTGAAGAGTACTGTAACTTCCATTGAAAGATTCTGACTATAAAAGCCATTTTACACAGCATGTTCTCGGTTTATTATCAATGGAATTGAGGCAGCCAGAGCTTTCCAAGCTCATTCGCTAGTATCCTGCTGGTGTGCACACAATCATATTTTTCATCTTTTTTCACAGCTTCTGCGTCCTAATAATGCATTTAGCTCTTACATGTACAGTAGCTCCCAGCCAAATTGTCATATATGTACAGTACAAAATTGATTTCTTGATTTTCTATATAGTGGCAATCACTATAATAGGGTGTAGAGAATGAGTGATTGATTTCCGGACAGCAAACCTTCACACCTTATCAGGGCTCGGCATTAACGTTTTTGTACACTAACCATTGTGGCTTGTGGTTTCCAAAGTTAGTAGCCACTCAGCATTTCATTTTTTGTTGAAAAATTATGGTTTATAAAGTTCATTAAGGCATACTAAAATACGACATGACTTACAAGACATGATTTACAATTTAGGTTTTCACCAAAACAACACATTTTAGAAAATTGTAAGTTAAAAGTATAAATTATTAGGCTATATCAATTGTTTAAAAAGCTGATTTTTTTACAAGGCATAGCTTCTGTTCAGTTCTCCGGCTGAATGTTTGGAAAACATGGCAGTATTCATTGGTCAGGGCCTGCCCATAAGGCCGTTTAAATTATGTCAAACAACCAGTTAGTTTCATTCAGTGTCATGTTTCAGGGTGTGAAAATGTCGCTACAATAACAGACCGGTGTGTAAAACAAGAGTTTAGTTGATCCTGGTAAGTGTTAGTCATCACAGTTGTAAACGTGATAGCTTGCTTCTTTTATAAGGGGGTTTGGCAATGTTAAAGGCCAAGACACACATGTCTCTCAGAAATCCTGTATAATTCAACCAATCCAACGACAATCTTCTGAAGTTCTGAAGTGTTTCCTGATAAGTGTATCATTTGCATCAGACGTTAAGACAATGGTCCATGGGTGCAGTCTGAACAAAAATAAGCATGGGCTTATTAAAATGGCCAAATTTAACCCAAAGCGCTAATGTTACTCTTGTTTTACTCCTTCGTCACTACATATTTTGGCAAACATTCCAAATTTGGCTTGCAATTTTATATCAAAATGGAAATTTCTTCTGTTCAGCTACCATGTCCCAAACTCTTGCTATTGGTTGTGCTGGAAAGAGCTATGAGCGGACCTCTCTAAATGTTTCAATGGTTCCTGGGAGGCTTGTTTACACTTTTGGGGGAGAGAAACCCATGAATGTCCTACTTATAGAAGCCAATGAACAATAAACTAGGTTAAGACAATATATTTTGACATAAACTTCAGCCTTAGCTTTATTAGCTATCATTTACGTGTAGCACAGAATGCAATATTTAAATATTCTCCCATGGGACTGAAGCGGTATCATACCCGGTCTCAAACGACCCCCAATCATTTATAAGGCAAATGAATGCAAAGCTTGCTGCCCATCGCGTGCTGTGTAAAACGCCATTAATTCCTGCTAGAGCTTTCAAGCTGTGTTCACCAAACTCAGCGTAGTACTTCAGGCTGTTCTGACTTAGTAGGCTTTATGTTTTCCAATTGATCAGACTTGATTGTCCTGTAGTGAAAAGCCTTCCATCCAAACATTCATGCAAGTTTTGAACAGTTTAAACATTTCAAGGAAGGTTTGGTCTAGCCAGTATTTGATTTTGTCATGACGAATTCTCTTTTTCTAGAAAACATATGCCTCCGAATGTGACAAGCCATTTAGTGTTTGTCCTGATGAGACCTGCATGGTCCAGTGCATGATGTGGCATAGCAGTACCAATCTATCATCCACTGGCTGTAGTTGGATGTTTTCTTTTTTGCTTTTGTTCATGGTCTTTTTGCTTTTACAGTAATAATAGGACTGTTAAGATCTGACAGCAATGTGGATGGCTGTTTACTGACATGGGATGCATCTCGCATGAACACAATTGCTTTCTATGCATCACATCCGTGCTCATCATACTGTTGCTTATGGCACCAATGTTTAATACCATGTCTTTTTAAACTCTTTTTGATAGTGTGATTATTTAACCAATAGCAATTTGCAGAAAACAGCTCAAAAAGTCCTCAATCATTATAGCTGGATTCAGGTTTAAACACGTTTGTATAAATTTTTTACAGTTTTAAAGAGCACTTGCATAAGAGTAGTTAAAAATGTATGCAATGGAAGCGCTTTATAGATTAGCACACAAAAGGTTTGAGTGTGCACTTGCGGCTTGATAAATGTTTATGGTGCACTGAGAGCTCAGCAATTACTCCTCTATGAAGTTATGATACAGTCATGTTTTATGGAAGGCCTGATATTGAACTCGGCTCTACAGTGTGAACATCTTTAAGAGGTACAATTGTCCTATGAAACATTTAACACCACTGTAATAAAGACTGATTGCCATCTGGGGGTTCAGTAAGGAATGCCGTCAAGATGCCAAGACGAAATGTCCCGGCCTTAATTGAAGTGAGCTGAATTAGGGATCCATGCTGCAACTAAAACGGTCACAAATGTTGCAAAAATGCGCAAGAATAATCTTTAATCTATTCACAATTGGTGACAAGTGGAAAAGCTTTTGTGCATCCATATTGGGTTGTCAGATACCATCTTGTGCATGTTGAATGTCATTCAAATGACTCTTGTGAAGTGGTTGTTTGAAATAACCAGCTTCAACAGTTTGAATTAGATTCAGTGAATCATTTAAAGGCAGTACTGAGTTTACAAGTGGCTCCCTCACCGAGCTGCCGAGTCCAATTCAAAATTAACCAACAATCATTAAACGGAAGCAACATCTAGGTAGCATCTCTCTCTCTATTGGCTTTTTTAAATTATCTTGTGCATACTAGTGCTAAATGTCAATGAAATAAAAGGACTCTCACTCTCAACTGGTTGTTTGTAATGAATCATTTGAAATTGCAGATTCATCCAACCTAGCCGGTTGCATAAAACGTTTTAAGACTAGTCTTACAAGTAAGTTGTCTAATTTTTTTCTTTAAGACTGGTCTTAACTTTGTTAGCCAGTTGCATAAAATCTTAGACTGGTCTAATGTAAGACTAAAAAGTAAGACTGATTACCCCATGGCTAACTTTTCCTTACAATCTATGTTGCCATGGAAACCGTCAACTGTGCCAGATTCAGAAAAGTGGCCAGAGTTTTGTTTGTCTTGTGCCATATCAAATTTTAATCTTTTGTTTTATGAACGTGCAATAAGAAGAGAAAGGGTTTTCAAAGATGGTTCAAATCCACTGGTGGTCCTTTCTGAAAAGGCCCCTGGTCTCATTAAAATATGTACCTCTGTGTACTTTTGTACAACAGTTTTTACGTGCCATACTGCATATTTTGCCGTGGTTTTAAATATGAAAATAAAACACAGGTTCAATATGTAAACCCTGGCACATTTTTATTACGCTGATATATGTACGTTTTTCAGCGGCTCAGAATTGAAATATCCGGGGACTGTTGCTAAAAGTTAATGCTCTATCAAGCTTGAAATATGCCCTACACCAAATACAACCCTAAACCTACCCGATAATGTAAACAAATGCAAAACTGATATAAAAACACATTTGTTGTTTCAACCGTGTCATTTCAACTTCTTTTCATGCAAATGTAAACCGTTTTGTCAAACCATAGTTACACAGGATTCGAACGGGAGCTCCTCGCCTCTCCGTGAGCTACAGAACAAACCTACTGTCCATGAAAACACATTGATATGAAGCTGGATATGTGTGACGCTAATGTTCAAAAGCATCCGTTTTCAAATCTCCCAGCATATTAATTTAGTTTTGACTTCGTAACATAATATTCTTCAAGTAATTGTGTGAAGATTAGGCTGTATTAATTGAAACTCTGTAAAAAGGAATAAAAGGTGTCCATTTTAAAATTAACCAAGAATCATTAGTTGGATCTCTTTATTGCCTCTTTTTAATTAGTCAGATACCATCCAGTGCATACCAGTGTTGAATACCAATGAAAATGACTCATGAACTGATTACTTGATAGGAGTAATTTATAAAGATTCATGAAACAGACTGAATCACATCTGTACTGTGTATGGTCTAGGTTTTTAAGCTATTTGTCTCTTTACTGACTGATCATTGTTTCACAACAGCATTTTGTTGAATAAATTAACATTGGAATAGTTATGAACATAACAGTGGTGTTCTAAAAATGTTTATATTTTCCTATTTTTTCCCCAAATTAAATTGATTTAGATTGTTGCGATAGACTGTAGAGTCATTTTTCATCATCACTCAATCAATTTAATTACAAAGTAGTAGATTTGATCCATTTTGTCAAAATGTAGTCACACAGGATTTGAACCTGAGATATGTGCATTATGTATTAGGTGAGCTATCGAGTAAACCTACAGCCTTTGAAAACCTAAAAATATGAAGCTGAATATGTTTAATGCTAATATTCAAAGCATCAGCTTTCAAATCCCAGCATTTTAATAGTGTTTTGAAGTCGTAACATGAAATGCATCTAGTAATTGTGTGAAAATTACACTTTATTAATCAAAACTCTGTAAATCTGTCTAGAAAAGGAATAAAAGGTGTCAGAGTTTTACTGCCTCCTGTGTTAATTTCTTTTGGAAACTGCAGTGATATGTACTTATTGGTACATATTTCATGTTGCGCTAAAAAGTGTGCCCAGGTGCATTTATGCCATGAGACCAGATAGAAATTGTTTCTTTGTCATATCTAGTGCAGAATAAACTGCAGCATCTCTGTCAAGCGATTTTCGAATACATCAACAGAAAAATAATTTGCCTCTTAAATATTTAATTAATGATTTCTTTGTTAGCCTGCAGCCTCAGACATGCAAAAAAAGAACTGACTTGGATCATAGTATTGTGCTTAGATTGACTGCAAAACATCATGAAAATTACATGAGGTCAGTTGACATAATTTCAACTTGATCCGTGACAGTTAATGCCACTCAGAACCAGTGCTTGCAGTTGTGTTGGCAGATCCCAACAGGCTTTCTCTCAATTTGATGCAACCTCTTCCGTCTGTGCACAGGGCCAAACTGCTACGCGGACACAACGGTGATACCGGCCGGCCGAGAGGTTAAGATCGACGAATGTACCATCTGCTACTGCACCTATGAGGAGGGCACCTGGCGTATTGAGCGGCAGGCCACCTGCAGCAAGAACGAGTGCCAGCCGAGCTAAGGCCAGAGATTCCCAGCCTTCACCTGGACAGCTGCGGAGATCTGGATCACCCGTCCCAGCTGTGGTCTGTATGGGCTCAGCACAGCAGCCCTGAGCCTCACACGCAGCAGCATCGCGTGTCGATACATCCGCTGCTCATTTGCGACCGTTTATGACTATGAACTCAGAGTGTCCTGTAGCATGCAGCAGACGGCCCTAATTAACCTGGGAACAAGGCCAAGGGCCAGAGCCCAAAACACTACTTTCCTCTCGCTACCACGGAGCCTCTGAGTTGACATGGAGTCATGACGATTGATGAGATTCATACGTTAGAGTTACATGTATAGTCTTAGGAGGCATGGGGTCGAATTCAACTATATTAATACTTCGAGTTTGTATTGAGATTTATAACCCATATAAAGGATATTTATTTATGTATGTGCCGGTTGAACGATTGGATTCAGATATCTGATTTACAGTGAAATGATATTTTTTATAGCCACTGTATTTTGATATGCTGTAACGTTTTAATACCGGATCGACTTAAATCCATCTTATTAGAATGTATAACGCACCTACAGCTGTCAATGTGTCTGGAGGAAATGTTTCGTCAGAGACTGTCAGGAGTGACACGTAACATCTAACACAACGCCAGGATAGTCAGCAGAGCAGAATGGATTCAGTCTCTATTCAAGGGAATCAAAAACGGGGGGGGCTGCTTGCAGATGTTTGCATTTATGTTAAGTCTCTATTGTGCTCTTATCTGAAGTCTGTTTTGCTAAGACGTGTTTCTATGTGTACGTGTTTTCATGTTTCAAATAAATCGTTACACTGTGCACGCTTGTTTGTCAGTTAGATGCTGATGCGAGGTCGACTGAGGTTAGTTACCATTTTTAAACACAGGGCCCTGCTTGAAATGTCAAGTAAAAACATGAAAAATGGCACAGATTTCATGAGGAATATTGAACTGGGAGGAGTGGCCGATCGAGTGGCAGGTCCAATAACTCGATGGTTAAATTTAGCTGTGTCAATAAAGAGCTCTGTATTAGCATTTTGCTTTCAAGCCATTTAACCCCTGGTCTTCTAATCTTGCAGTCAGTATACTAAACTGTAGAGTAAACAGCGCTTTTTGTTAATTTATATTTTGAATTAGTTGCATTTTTAGTCTTTTAGTTTAGGGACCAGTTCTTACCTGTTTATAAACATGCATATTATTAGCATATCAGCTGTTTATTATGCCTTTTAAACCAACCTTGGAGAATATGTATTCTCCAAGTGTCTATTTAGATTTCAGATTTTATTTCAGTTAGTTTTAGTACATTAAGTTAAACTAAACAAAATAGTTTTACTTTATGCTTGTATTATTTCAAGCAACAAAGGGTTTTTATTTATGAATTTGGTATTAGTTATGTATAAGAACTCTGGTGAAATTAAAATCTGGTTAATTATAAAGTAATTAACACTTTGTAATATATAATTATGACTTGAGAAGCACTGGGGAAATGGCAAACTGCATACAGCTGCAGCAATGTCTTTATAATCTAACCCTTTGAAATAAGTTAGGTTGGTATGACCTAGATTGATCCGAAATACAAAATATTTTTAACTTGTTTAAAAGACGTTTTATTTAGATGTTACCACACAAAGCATTTTTAGGTTACCTGACAGAATATGTTTTACAGTCAGAGCAGAAGTGTAAAAATACCAGCTCTGATTTGCTTATTTTAATCAAACTCCCACCCTGGGGAAACTGCATTGTTGAACTTCATCACGCTGAAGAAAGAACAGAAGATTCTCACAATTCTGTTGTTTGTGTTGAGAAATGGGAAGGGATATCAACTGCACTGCAGTATTTCTCATTTTTAAGACCATATGGAGATAAAATCAACAACAGATTTAAAAAAAAATAGGATTTTTTTATCAACCTGTTCATATGGTCATGTAGTATAATGAGTACAGCTAATGTAGTTAAGTCCATGTGCACTATGTGCTAAATAATCCTATATGTCTTCAAACTTCAGCTCTTTGAGCATCCAATGATGAGATGATGAGTGGAAATGTCAAAATGTGCAGTTCTGGACAATTCCAGGACCACTGGTCTGAGAAACACTGATCTAGATGATTCAGTCAGCTCAAACACCTCCCACTGATGGAGATGTGAGATACATGAAAGATGTGTCTGTGCTTGAACAATAAGTGATAGTGCCTTATTCCATACTGCCACTGCTCATATGAATGCAGTCAAATTAAAAGAAGAAAATTTTCTTATTAAAATCCTAGCCTACTCCCAACTAGTTCCTAGCATACTTCCTTTGACGCTACATTTATTTTGCAAGCTGGCCAAGCTGCCGTCTGTTCCCAAAAAAGTGAGAACCAATGAGAAACGAGCCCCTCTGATTGGTTGTAGACTCGTCCAGTAGTATACAGAGGCATCTGATGGATGCAGGTTAAGCACTCCAATTGGATCACGTATCGAATCATTTGATTCAGAACGTCACTTTGAATCAGCTTTAATATACTTCATACTATTTAGCTTAGTTTTATTAATGTGTAGTAATTTTAGTAGTTATTTATTTTAGTTGTTAAAGCAACATTTCTAAGGTTTGGTACTTAATATTTAATATAGATATTTTTTATTTCAGTAATGACCAATATCATCATATGAATTACCAAATTGGTTTTTTTATACCTTTAGTTTTAGCAAACAATAGCACTAAATGGCATTTCTTCATTAGTATGCACCATGTTTTTACAATTGACCTTTACTGTGCATGTCATCCATTTGATTGAGGTCAATATTTTTCATTAAAGGTCAGAATTAAAAACAAGCGCACAAACGACAAATGCTTTTAGAAGACATTTATCTCCAGTAATTTCTGGAAGGGCCGTTCAAGTGTTAATGCACGATGACTGCTTTGATTTGCTCAGAACAAATCAGTGTTGAAAATGCTGATCATTAATTTAACGTGAGAGACGTAAAGTGAAGTTGACAATTGCATGTGACAGGATAATATGCCCCAACATCAGGTGCGATATCAAAGATGCACATGTTGAATTTTGCATCAAAGTAATTCAATCAGATCCCTCCTGCTATATGGCAGCTCTTAAATGCAGTTGGGTTTGATGTCAAGGGCTCTGCCGCTATCTGAAAGCTACAAAGGGCATAACACGGGTTAGCTGAGTAGATTATACAGTACTACATTTTATTCCGTTGCCACTTCAGTGCGTGGAGGCTCTCAGCAAACAAACGGCAAGTCTATCTTCAGGATTTTCTCCAGCAGCCTCATTTACGCATACAAACGGCAATTAGTTTTTAGGATTAAAAATGAGGGTTTATATCGAGAGGTTTATATTTCCCTCATGATGTTTTATCAGCAGTTAATAATGTGTCCAATCAATTAAAAGAGCATAAAATTACACCACGTAATTACAGGCAGATTATGAAGAAGCACAAAATTATGGGTCTTAAAAGAAACTGTTACTGGATTACACAGAAACAAATGCTCATTCAAGAAGTTCTTTCCACTCACTGTTTACATGCTCTCTGTCTTTAAACCAGGGTTGCCAGACAACCGGTGCATCCCTCCTGTAGCAAAACGTGCCTTCGGGCAAGACTGGGGGATTGTGGGAAAATGAAGCCAGATGCGTGCACATACATGACAGAAGAGCTGATCACCCCCCGGCATCTCCCTGTGCTTCAATCTATCCTTCTTCAACTCTGATCACCTCCAATGTGTCTTTCTCCATCTTGACGTCTCAGCTGTGGGGCTCAATGGATTTGGAATCATGGATTTCTTCATGCATCCTTCTGTAAAGTCTGACACCCTGCTGGCTGTACACAATTGCCATTAAAGTGTCTCTTTCCCACAGTATCACTTAACCCCTTCTTACATCAATCTAGCCGTCTATTAGGGCTGTGCAATATGGACGAAATAATCATTGCGATTTTTTGAACTAATATTGCGATTGCGATTTTATTAGCGATTTTGGCAACTGTTTTTGCTTTATCATCAAACAAGCTTCATGTATTCAGTGCATAAGAAGTGCATAACAAAACATTTCACAATGAATGAAATAACATTTACTG
>JAUCMT010000024.1:131930-146442 GCA_032357475.1 Enteromius thamalakanensis | reverse complement strand
AAATAAATATAACAATTTTTTTCTTATATAGATGCATGCATTTTTATTTATATACATTATAAAAATACACAGTACACACACACACACACACACACACACATATATATATATATATATATATATAGCTAATTATAGGCATATTGATAGATTAATATATTTTGTGTAGGTGTACTGTATATTTCCTAAAATACCAAGAATAACACATGGATATAATGAGGCAAAAAAGGAATCTCGATGTTTGTTACTGGATATTTTTATTAAAAAAAAAATAAAAATAGTTAAAAATTAGTGTCAGATAATAATTAACTGTTAAGTTCTCTTGTTTACAAATATGTATAGGAAAATAAAATAGTTCTTAATAAAAGCAACCCATAGATTTGTGCCATTGCATGTTTTTAAAGCATAAGTTGTTTTTTTGTACTGTAATTTTATTTTCATTAGTGTTTTTGTCTGCTGTATTTATTTCTCATTTTTTATTGTTTTGCCCATTTAATTTAATCATAAGTTTGCTGCTGCTAAGCATTTTAAGTGCTTCGCAGCTAAACTTCTCTCTGGCGATTAATCAGATCCTATGTTGTTCAATGTGTAAGTGCAGTAATGGTGTTTAATCATGACAGGCGACCAATTCAAAAAATCTGATTAATGTCTATTATGCATTCGCCTCAAGGTGGGAACATCATTTGGCTGTAATCTCTAAGAGACCCTACAGCTACTTCACAGGCTACTGCTATTGTCTGATTCCAGTAAAAGGGTCTGTGAATACGAACCCCCCACACATTCTATTCTGTGTCTCTGAGCCCTTTTGTTTTTCATTTCCTATTCCCACATTTTGTGACAGCTTCTCAGCTGTTGGTTCAGATCCTTTTAAATTGTTGCTTCTTATTATGCGTGTGTGACAAGCCCAACCATTGTATCTCAAAAATGTCAATTGGCTCTGACTGATTTTCATTTGAGCTGTCTACTCCCAACACAGCATTGATTTCTAATGAGAGAGCCGAGTAAACACTGTCATCTGAGGAAATACATACGCTGATTATAAACTTCTCTATACTGAGGGAAATGACGGCTCACTGATATCTGTCTGCTCCCTCACTCCCTAATGAAAAATATAGAGCGGCAGATTTGTTACTTCATTGGGCTAATTGAGTGTGACAGGCAAAGAGCAAGGAAGAGGGAGGGTGATAAAGCAGCACACAGAAGCTGCCAAAGGCCACACTGGCAGGACAAGCTCACCCCAGGTGCTCATGGGGGTTTCATAGGATGACTAGTGTTTGGATGAGCAGTGATGCTGCTGAGGCCAGCAGGGCATGGGAAGACAGGAGACCGGAGAGGAAGAAAGGCCAATGATCACTCAGACTCACGAGCCTCGGCGAGGCCACTGCTTGGGGCCGAAACCCACGGCAATGTGACCTAAACATGGCTAAATATTCACTTTCATTAAATGAGCATGCATTAGAAGTGGCGTACATCCTGTTACTAAACAAATCATATTGTTTTGGCAAACATTATGGAAATATTAAAAGGATAGGATCGTTTTGGCACAAATTAAAATTCAGAAAAAGCTGTTATAAACTAAATTTAATTTCGATTTTCCATAAAATGACAATTCACAAAAAACACGCCCTCCTTAGTTACTGTTGCTATGTCTGACAAGCCAAGCCAATCTTATCTACACATCATGTTCTCATGCAGTAAAAATACACCGCGGAGCAAAGAGGAAACTGAAATCACGCCAACAGACAAGACAAAGCAGGTTACTTCTGATACGAAGCAAAGTCTCAGCTTTCAGATTTGGTAACAATAAATACCATTTTGTGACTCTGTGATGTGTTGTGAGGGATCACTGCATTGCCTAGCAGCACACATGAACACGTCTTTTTATATTTACTTAAAACACAAAAAGAACATAAAAATGTAATTTATTTCCACTGCGGAAAGATTCATGGCTGCACAACATTGTCCAAGATTAAACAAGGAAAGGTTTGACATCCCAAAACCTTCTTTTGAAAACCTTTAATAATGCTGGCACACTGCTGGGAGATATCAAGATAAATGGCAGTGCATTTTGTTTACAAAATAAATGACATTCCATCTTGTTTTTATATACTGTAATACTTCAATTTACCAGACAGTAAAAGGGCCTTTAAGGCCTGTAAGTGGGCACCTTATTAGAGATGAAATAAATAAGCATCATCTGAGCAATCATTGCTGTCTCTCCCTCTTTCTGTTTCTGTTTTTCTTTCTCACACTTGCACTTACAGTCTCCCACTTTCTTTTTCACAGTCCCAGGCGTCATTGCAGGTCAGGGTCCATCCTGGGTCTGTTGTCTAATTAACAAGACGCAGCCAAAAAGATCCCCGGCCAGAAAGAAAATCAACACACATACAGTAGCCCAGAAATAGATCACCGAAAATGGAAAAATACTGTAAGCTGTAACTAGCAAGTTCATCAAGGCAAGTCGTGTCTAAACGTTTACACAATTTTAAAAGCCTTTACATTCATACAGGTTCAATTCTGGACCCCAACAGTCTGTCTACTACAGAAGAAAGAAAGTCATTCAGGTTTGGAGAGAGGTGGATGGGGCGCGCAATCTCTAAAACCAATTATAATTTTGAAGAAACCATACCCCAGGTTTATGCATTGACAGCATGGAGGCTTGATTAACAAACTCCACAGAAGCTGCTTACGTTTCTCTCTTTCCTATTTCATCCCTTCTTTTACCCCTTATTTTCCCTTCTCTCATGTCATCTTCTAAATATACAGTTGCATTTCTTTTTCTAGATGAATGAGGCTTACCCAATTTAGCCACTCTGGTGCATGGCTGGGCACCATGGGATGGGTGTGCGGCTATTTAAATAATGTCAGGGCCTGCGAAGGGAAGGAGGGAGCAGACAAGCAGACTAATAACCAGATTTCAGCAACATGGCACTCTCACTCTGTCTTTCTCTCCCCGTTTCCCTCTCTCTCTCTCTGTCTGAAGAAAATTATTTCTTGGACTAAAAATACCCATATCCCTGCCAAAAATACTTTCATCTCCAAGCACCAAAGATGTTCTAATTCATTAAGAGCTCCCCCACTGAATGAACCCCGAGTGAAAGAGCGCGAGAACAAATAAATTAAGGATTGGGCATTAATTAAACGGAAAAGCCACGCTGACGTTAACACAAAGCGTGTCACATGTTTCTAGTGTATTAATTGGGAACGTGAAGGAGCATCTATATTGCATATTCCTGGTGAATTCTCGTTTTGCCCCGGGGCGCAGCTCTTGCGGACCATGTATTCACTAGTTTATCCAAACGCCTAAGGAGTCTTTTACCAATGGTGTTGCAAAAATGTCATCACACTGTTCTTGTCAGGGATAATATGGCCAATTAGTGTGCACACAGACCTCGGAAGATTAAAAAACACACACACACACACACACAAACTGCAGGTTGTGCTTTGGATGGAGTTCATTCAGGAGTGCAGTATTTTATAGAATGGCATTTCTAGGCCTAGAGTGATGCATTAATTCTTAATTGTTTACAGAGGAATTTGTTTACGTCTCTCATACACCACTGCGGTTGTTTGTGTGTCTTCAAACACACAGACTGTGCATTAGTGAACGAAAATGCTAATTAAAGCATAAATAACATAAATGACTGTCAAATGGCCTTGATTAACTCAATTAGAAACCTTTTGATCTGCTTTCACATTTTAATGAGCACGATCTCGTTGTATATTTGCGCATCAGTTTTGCTGGTCACTGTTAGCTGGCAAGCCTTTGATTGTGTAACATGTGATTTTTTTCTTTAACTGGTGCATTTCAACTGTGGACTATGCAGTGCAAGTCATAAAAGCCGCTATGCTGCTTTAAAAAAAAAAAAAGATTAATATTCAGCCTTGAAGCTTTATATTTAAGGTTACACTGAGGACCCATGGTCCGTTTTCTGCAGTAAAGAACATAAAGCTTGAGATACAGTATCCAGCTTTCATTTCTTTTGAAACAAAGCAAGCACTATGCAAGTGTGAATTATTAAAGGGGAAGTCTGAATTTGAACCTCCACTGAAAACTGTGCTGACTTACTGTTTTTGGATTTTCCTCTCTCTCTTGAACCGGAACTGAGAGATTTTTTTCGACATAATTAAACAGGAGGGCGGGGGTGTTATACATGCGGAGCAACATTGTCAAATAATTCTAATTGGACTATTTTTAACCCGCCGTTTCCAGTCCATACAGCTTCCTGCATGTTTATTGGGTGTTTATGTTAACGAAGGCCCAAATTTAACATCAGCTATCAGCGCTTATCACCATCATCAGTACCATGTTGTGACACCCAGATATACAAGGGCATTCTCATCAAGAGCTCAAGCACACACAGCCATATTAACGACAGAGCTGTTTTTATAAACAAGTGTAAAGAAGAATATTGCATTTGACCGTTTTTATCAAGCCAACCATCGTCTAATCTTGGGTCACTGATGCAGACTGTATGAGATGCATTTTGCTTCAGTGAAGACACAGACCATAGAGTGCAAAACCCCGTAGACTCAAGATTACACACTAAAGAATATTTTTTGATATGCTGATTGTAGCTTGATTTTTTTTTTAACCATAAATGAATGCCACTGGAATTCCTGATTATATGCAGATGTACAGGAAAAATTAAAGCAAAAGGTCTAGCAATAACTATGAATCTCACACATTGCTAATTGTATTAATTTTTTAATTAAGGCCGTGCGACCAAAATATTCCAGTTTGTAAGCAGTGTGCATATTATTTGATTTACCATGTGAAATTCATTTAAATCATGCATCAGAGCTTTTGATTATTAATCACAACAAAAGCAACTGTTGCCTCTCTCTGTGTTGCATCTGCATACTTCATGTATCCTCAGTGACAATATAACAAACTATCAAATAATGACTTGTATTTATATAGCGCTTTTAACAATACAGATTGTTTTACAAACTACATTAATATAAGATATAAACATAATAATAAACATCAACGTTTACAGATAGATCATGTTGGAACAACATTGTGATTAACCAATCAGATGTGGAGAAAGAGTTTACAGTTTAGGCTTACAATCAGTGTTTGGTGCTTGTACAGCAGTGTCAGTCATCTATCATTTCCTCAGATTTTAGGAAGTACTCATGGGTAAGGTTAAGTTTAGGTGTAGAGATATGGCCCAGACTATATTTTTGCAATAAAATGTTGTTCCAGGGGCAACAACATATGTTGACCTAGGAACACATCAAACTTGGCAAAATCAGGATGTGCTAGATAGATACTGTAGATAGACAGATAGGCATTAATTCTAGAAATATAGAACATTTATGTCCTGTTGTACATTACAGTATATAAAATCACTTCATACAGTGTGAAAACTCTACATTTTGAGGGACTTCGTCATTCACACAGTACATAGAAAAGTTATTCACAAAGACTTCCTTTAAGGTGCTTGTTATCCTAAGGATGTAGTAATGATATTTTACTTTATTTAAGAACCACCGTCATAATGTCGCAGCTCAAATGATCTGATCTAGGTCTCCACCTAGTGAACATTACATGATATTGCCATTTTTATAAATATACCTACATGCATTAGCAGTCTATTCAAATCCACTAATTACTACTAATCATCATTTCCTCATCTTATTCACATTTTACTGCTCAAATTAGAATAAAAAAAAAGAACTCGCTCTAATTCTACTCAGTAATGAGTTTTAGCTTCGCTTGGAGTCCCAGCATCAATTTACAGACACATGCCAGTAATTTGACCTCCCGCTGACTGCAGTGACACAGGAGGCAATCTAATGACAAACTAATGACACGGTCTCCTGGCAACAGCGGACGCTGTTGATTACACCTGTGGCTTCCATCTGCATAATCCCACATTCCCCGCCACAACTAGAAGAGCAACGCAGCGTCTGTGGAAATATATTCTATTCATTGGTTAATTGTTTGCTTGTATAAACCGTTAATGGAGGAAGAACGAGAACCTTATCGTGTAAGACTTCTCAAGGCGCCCTGTGAGAGCTCAGATGAAGCGAGCAGGTGGCTGTGCAGACGTATGAATCTGCCCTGTGGGAAGGGTCCAGAGGGAAGGTTTGACTTTGAGAGCATGGTCGAGACAGACAGACGTGCTTTCCACAAATTCAATTGTGGAGCCCAGCCGCCTGATGAAAGAGCTCCTCTGGCTCCGCTACGTGAAGATGTGACTCTAATAGATCCTTGCTCAGGTCAACTGAGTGCAGGGGCACAGGTGCATCTGGAGGCAGAGAGCAGAGCCCCATTCATCGATAAGG
Source organism: Enteromius thamalakanensis (assembly GCA_032357475.1). NCBI lineage: Eukaryota > Metazoa > Chordata > Actinopteri > Cypriniformes > Cyprinidae > Enteromius > Enteromius thamalakanensis. The sequence continues at coordinate 140,148 of JAUCMT010000024.1, read as the reverse complement.
TTTACTCTGCATCCGACCTGTGGGTTCCAGCAGGAGTGCGAGACAGGCCTCAGACTCCTCCAACCAGACCTTCAGCTCTGATATATGACACGTCTGAGCACAAGAGGTGGAACTCCAGGAGCAAACCAGAGGCAGCGTTGAAGGCAAACCTCGGAGGTAACTGCAAACTTTTTTTGATTTACAAGTTTGGGCCGACTGCAACAAAAAGCAATTTAACAGTATTAGATTCTTACATATTTATTAACTGATTCCATCTGCTTTGTTATCAGGTTGGACAAGTGCACAGAGTATTAAACACCCCTCTCAGGACAACCATGAAATGAATGCGGTCAGTCATAGACATGCTCAATTATTCATCCCTGCTACTGTAATAATACTCTTGTAAGCTGTTTGTTTGAAGCTTTAGCACTTTTGGAACGCTAAACATTAACTATTCATATGAAATGAGCTTTAAAGGAATAGTTCACTCAGATATGAACATTCTGTCATCATTTACTCATGCTGATCCAAACCCATATGATTTCTCTGTCTTCCTTGAAACATAAAAAGAGAATAGGAGAAGAGTTTTACTGGACGCTTGTATACTTGTAGCTTTTAATCTTCAAAAACAAGAAGTAAAGCTATCAAAAATTGTTTATTGAAATTTTTCCAGTATTCTGAGCATCTAAACTATTCTGACAAACAGACCTTGTTTTCTGCGATGAACAGACCTTGTTATTCTCTCCTTGGTGTAGGCTACATTTATGAGAGTAGTAACAATGCTCAATTTTATTAGTTAATTCATTGAATAAAATCTGAATAACTTGTTTACAAATATGACTGATCTGCCACTTAAGTTTAAGTAGTGACACATTTAGTACATTTAGTAACAGTCTGTTCCGCCACTTGATACTGTAAACTTTTCCTTATGTTTTAAATAATGATGTAATTAAACATTGGTTTGTAGCTCAAATAGTTTTAGCATTAACAGCACATTTCTGTTTTAGCTACAGTATTTACCTAATGAATCAGAAATCTCGAACATTCAAATAAAGCAGTTATGCTCATAAGTTTACATACCCCTTGCAAAATGATAATAACTGAAACAAAATAATAGGATTAATGAAAATTGCATGTTATTTTTTATTTAGTACTATCCTGAATGAGCTATTTTACATAACAGATGTTTCCATATACTCCACAAAACAAAAGACTGAATTTATAAAAAGGACCCCATTAAAATGATTTTGAGATCCATCTTTTCACACTGAGGACAGCTGATATGTATATATTACAGAAGGTAGTCACTGAAGGTGCTCACTGATTCTTGAGAAGGAAACACAATGCGTTAAGAGCTGGGGGTTGAAAACTTTTGAACAGAATGAAGATGTGTCCGTTTTTCTTATTTTGCCTAAATATAACATAAGCTACAAAAGATACTTACATGTTTCCAGACACGAGTGAAATTTACCATGATGTTCAAATTCAAAAAGTTTTCTCTCTTAATGCAAACTTACACATACTGTACCAGAAATTTCATTAAACACTAGATCACTAGATATACTGTATTAATACTGAGCAAAAACACTGAAAATAACACTTATTTTAAAAATGTTATACTCCCCTTTAACAGTCAGAAAGAAAGCATGTTGGGAACTAGAAGTATGCAGTAACTTATTTCATGAATGTGTGTATAGGCTATTCTTATACATACATTCACATTTATAACATCTACAGTATGTGCAATATATAAAGTCAATAAAGAATAAAAAATTATGCAAATATGATTTATTTTTGTCTTCATTTCTAAATATATTTGCATGCATCAATATACAGCCATATATAGTAAATGCATATATTGCTGTATATAAAAACATAAACACTAGTGTCCAAAATATGAAAAGTAATACATCCGATTATATTTTGCGGTAGAATTTAGTTTTGGAAGGTTGGAGCCATTATGATAGCTTACTTTTATGGTGCTTTAAATCTTTTTTAGTCAGCACTCATGGTTAAAAGAGCTAAAACTAGTATATTCTTTCTAAATTTCCAATTTGAGTTCTTTAGAAGAAAGCAAGCATTGAAAGCAAGAAATAACGAAACTTCGATTTCAGATTTTCCTATTATGTCACCCTTTATATGGGATATTTGCTAAAATCTTTCCATCTCTCCTCTGTTTCTTTGCACTCTCCCTTTATAGGGTGCAGAACCACCTGCTCTTTTTGATAGCATAGCAACTGCAGCTCGACAATACATCTACACCTCTGCAGCCCAAAGGTCTGATTAGTTGCTCTTAACATCACAGCTACCACATTTTATAATCCAAGACTCTCTCAACTTGACCAAGTGGTGCTTTTCAAAAGAGATCTGTACTTTTTGTCTCTTCATGGATTTTATAGGCACTTTATTCAAACTTTGTTTTTATTTATTTGCTGCATAACCAAAAACAAGATAATGTAGAAATGAATGTGCAAGCTGAGCAGTCATATCCCTTATACAGTGTAAGTGAGTGTGTGACTATGTTGTGGTATAGAGCTTATGAGGATGTAGACTGGGACTCAAAGTTACCTCCTCGCCACAAACCACCCACAACTACTCTGGAGAAAATGGCTGACCCTGTGAGTCAACGTTTTGTGTTGAAGCGGTACCACACCAGACCTGAGATGTGGCAGGTGAGTCTGCAGCACAGGATCTGAAGATCTGAGACATTAAAGGAATAGTTTGCCCAAAATGAAAATTTTCTGACAATTTAGTAACCTTAAGGTCATCCAAGATTAGTTTTTTTTACTCCATGGAAACTGATATGGTAAAATCTAGCATTACATCACTTGCTTACAAACGGATTGTCGTCAGATGGAGAGAACAGCTGCTAAAAACATCCACATCACTCCAGTCCATCAACAAATGTCTTGTGAAAAAGTCCTTGTGGATTGCTGTGATGTTTTTATCAGCCACTTGGACTCTCATTCTGACGGCACCCATTCATTGCAGAGGATCCACTGATCAGTAAGTGATGTAATGCTAAATTTCTCCAAATCTGTTCCTATGACGAAATAAAAACACATACATTTTGGATGACCTGAGGATAAACTATTCCTTTAAAAGAGATTTCCTTGCTTTCAGGTTATTGGGTCCCATTGGAACGGACATCAGTCACGTGCCACATTTAATGCAAGGAAACCCATCAGCTTGTATGTGATTCAAATAACCTCTTGTTTTTCAAAAAAATCACATATTTTAGTGTATATTAACAGATTTGTGTTGTTTCTGATACTGTTTTCAATTCACAGCACCAGTCCATGTCCAAAATCAGGCCATATACCTTCATACTGGTAAGCAGATGCAGAGATCTTAGAGAAATAAACTAATTAATTAATACATAAAAGACTCAAATCCCTTGCTTATATTCCAGGATTATTTTTTTCAGTACAGTACATTTTATAAAGGCTTTGAATAATATTTGTTATCTGGCTGTACCGTACAGCGGTACGGTGGGCTCTGAGAACATGGATAGTGTGGACGTCCCAGGAGAGGACTTCATCCCTCTGACTGTTCTGCGCACCACAATACCTCCTCCCACCCCTGCCAGCTAGTAAGACTCTGATCTGTGTATCTCTAGATAGAGTACATCAGGGATGGACAACTTTAATAGTCACAAGGGCCAGTATTTTATTTTTCCTTTAGGGGCCAGATTACTTCACACCTTTTATACCGTATCACTCAATATCCTTTTTATTGAATAAAATTCAAATATAACTAATGTAATTTGATTTCAAAGATATCATTAGTTAGAAAACTTGTGCAGTTATGCTACTTCAGAAGGAAACTTGTCTGTTTTAATGTAAACACCTCAATTGCATATTCTGTACATTTGCAACAAAATGCAAAGAGGGTCTTTTTTATTAGTGGCCAAGAGAACAACTTAAGAGGACTGTTAAAAAGGGCTTATTGAAAAAATAATTTGCCTATTCCAAATGGTACCATATAATAACCTGGTATCTGCAGGACTTTAAACAATGTTTAAGAGAAGAGTGAAAACTATCAATTATTAAATAAATGTAAACAATTATTATCAATTAATTATTTATTAAATAACATCAATTGTTTTGATTTTTAATGCTTTAGTTTTTGTCGAGCCACTGGTTCACATTTAAAAACATGAGGCAAAACCAGCAGAATGGATTATTGTAAAAGCTCATTCGTTTTCTGTCAGCAGTTTTCACTTTAAGAACTGGAGAAATAGGTTTCTGCAAAATGTTCAGTGCAAACATTTCTGTCATGAATTTGGCAAACGCTTTTATGCATTTTACCATTGAAAGTTGAGGCTGATGTCCCAGCTGTTTAAGCAGTGGTGTGATGGTAATATAAATACAGATTTCAAAACAATCCAAACCTATGGGGATCCCCTTGAAGATGAAAGATCATCTATTTACCATCATGACTGGAAGGTAATGTTATTATTTGCTGATGTTAAAGAATGTTTACATTAGAGTGCATGTCCTGCTCCTAATATGAATAAGGCGGGCCGCCAGTTGCCCATCCCTGTTATACATCAGTACTTTTAAAGAAGGTGCTATCTTTTCTCTGTAGCCGAACTACTATTCCTGGTTACACTGGAAAAGCCCGGTTTGACAGACCACAGACCTCAGGTGTCAGTCTGCCTTCTTTACCATACACTCCACAAACAGCGGGGTAAGTCACTTCAGCAGATTAAGAAAAACTGCTTTGCTGTTATGGACAGGCCATATGTTCAGGACGTTTCCCTGTCTATGTTATTATTGGATTGAATTACTTACAGTACACCTCACTGTAAGACCAATATGTCTCAGTAGGTGGCAGCAGTGCTTTGTATTTAGAAAGTTCTTCTGTAGGAGAACTTTAGTGTTCAACGCCACAAAACTACAGGCATTCTCTAAGTTTCTCTCTCATTTCAAAATTAATAGGAATATTAATTAATATTAGATTAAATTACATTAATTAATTTATATTATTAATATTCAAATAATTTTGTATTTAATTTGTTATTTGAAAAACATGCACACATATTTTTACATGAACATAAACAATCTGAAAACACTGCTGTTCTATAGTATTAAGCCTCAATTATACACCGGATTGGTTTATTCTTTAAATAATAAAAAAAGGCTGTAACTGTGACTGGAAAATGTATTAATTGTGCAGCCCTTAAAATTGTGTGTGTGGTTGCATGTTTATGTGGTTTATGAGGACACAAATTTGTATAATGACATAGGTCATTATACAAATAGGTATTAGAACATAAAGGTGATTTATGAGGATATTTTGAGTGTCCCCATAATTCAAAAGGTTTAAAAAAAAAATACTAAATGGTGATTTTTAAAAAATCTAAAAATGCATGTAGTTTCCTGTAAGGGGTAGGTTTAGGTGTAGGGTCAGTGTCCGACAATACCACATACAGTCTGTACAGTAGAAACACCATTACACCTATGAAGAGTCCCCATAAATCACAAAAACAACCTGTGTGTGTGTGTGTGTGTGTGTGAGTGTATACACTGCCCTCCAAAAGTTTGGAAACATCCTAGAAAAGTGGAGTTTTGGACAATATTGGCATGAATCCTTTTTAATTTGTGATAAAACAAACTGCAAAAACATATTTTATTACATAAACAATTTATAGTATAGATTAAAAAAACTTTCATTTTCAATTGTCAGAATATCTAGCATTAGCAGTTATTACAGCTCTGCGTAATCTTGGCATCCAAGCTGTCAGTTTATTCCTACATTGACTTATTACTCTGAATGATATATTACTCTATGCCTCCTGAAGGATTGGCCAAAGATGATTCACACTGGTTGGACACTTCTTATGGACATCATGGTTCAGATCCTCATCTCAACTTTGACATGTATAAATTACCATTATTATGTAATCAAATTAAAAAAATATTATTGCTGGCTTTCAATGACAATATCAAGTTACTTTAATGTACAGAATTTATGATGAAAGGATTTCTGATTATATTATCCAAAAACACACTTTGCCAGGGGTGTTTCCAAACTTTTGGAGGGCAATGTATACACACACACACACACACACACACACACACACACATATATATATAGTTGCGATTACAATTATTACAGTATATGATCACTATTATGTTTTTAGTGTATGCATATATCAGTTATTAGTATATATTATTCTTTTCATTGCCTTTGAACCTTTTAAGTGAAATAACTCAAAATAAAGAAGATGCCATTGCAAATATTAAATTAAATATTACATAATTTATATTCTTATTTATTTAGAAAATTAGAAACAAAGACATTTTTTCAGTGAAATTCAGTCGTTTTTTTTTATTGTGAAGTGAAATTTCTAAATGCAGACACAAGAGCTAGAGAAATAATTACAATTTGAATAAATATATATATATATAAATATGTGTGTGTGTGTGTGTGTGTGTCAGGTTATTTTTTATACCAAGTGAAGTAGTAAACAAGCCCTGAAGTACATCACAGAATCACTCTGAAGAGGCGTTTCCCACAACTATTGCATTCCTTTATCTTCTGATCTCTTTCTCCGTTTCTGCCTTATGATGTGCAATGTCAAACTTTTTTTTTTTCAAGCTCCCGCATGTTGTACTTATGTCAGTGTCTGCCCTAGATTTACCGCTCATCAATGCTCTGCAGCATGGGCTCTGGCTGGAGGTGTGTGAACCATGTCTTACAGCTTCATTCAGTAGACCCAGCATGACGTGTATGGCTAAACAAAGCCTAACGAAGTCCAAATAAAGCAAACCGAATGAATAAAGACTAGAAAGTGAAAAAAACATATACTTTTTTTTTGTTAAAAAAGCAGGGAAAACCATAAGGCATTGATATTTTCTGTGGGTTTCTGAAGAGTCAGATCAGACAGACACTACCGGGAACAAAACCAGCCTAGCGGCGCTCTTCCACCCTCCATCTTCAACGGCAAAACGTCCTCGGCTTTCAGAATGAGTAGGAATGAGGCATCTGCAGCTTGAGTAAAGAGGAAGAAGGAGGAGGAGGTGTTTGAGAGAAGCACTGGAGGAAAACCAAACTCCTCACCCAGGGACCGGGTGGTTTTTTTGAAAACGTGTTTCCTAGCTGGGCCCCCAGAAGAGTCTTTTTGGAGCAGACCTCTCCAGATGGCCCTATCCAAAGCCGAACTGCTCTTGTTGCCGGTGGTAATCGTGGTTTTTGCTCAACCCAGATCCATTTTCCTGGAGTCACCGGTGCTCTTAAATCTGTTTCCTTTGCCGATAAAACAGGCCTCCCATCTCTTTTCCTTACAGCAGAAAGTCAGCACCTTTACAACTTCCTCTAACTCTCTCCTCCTCCTTATTTGGTGATGTCTCAAATGTCTCCAAACCATTTTCATTCCTACGCAGCTTTGGCAACACTTGAGAGTGTCATTAGACTACGACATTGTTTGCTTTATGGAAAATCAGACACAAGCAAACGAAACAGACACACAATTCTGATCCAGTCATGTCAGAAGTGTGACAAACAAAAATAAAAGTCTTTTTTAGTGAACTATTATTACCATGAACTTAAATTAATTTATTTTAGCATTGAGCATGACAATAAATCAATAACTTATTTCATATTTATAACTGTTTGTGTTTACATATTTCACATTAGTGAAGCAACTATAGGGAAGAGGTTTTTAAAAGATGTAACATCAGTACTTTCCACACAAAACAACACTTACAACATTAACCAAATCAAATCCAATTACAAAACAAACAAACAACATAAACTGCTAGTTGAACCAAAATCAATTTGAATAGCACAAATAAAATCAATAATTTAAAATTATATTCATTCTTTTATATATAAATACAGTGGGTAAGGAAAGTATTCAGACCCCCTTAAATTTTTCACTCTTTGTTATATTGCAACCCAGTCTCACGGCAGTTCGTGTTTTAGTCACATAATTTAATTTAATCTATTTATTCGAGCCAGGGACATGTTAATTTCATTATTTTCGCAAGTTCATTACGTTTTTTAAACCAATACATTTCAAATGGACTTAAATATTATTCAAACGGACTTAAATAATGAAATAAACGTGTCCCTGCCACGAATAAATACCATGCGACTGGGTAGTATATTGCAGCCATTGGCTAAAATCATGAAAGTTTTTTTTTTTTCTCATTAATGTACACACAGCACCCCATATTGACAGAAAAACACAGAATTGTTGACATTTTGGCAGATTTATTAAAAAAGAAAA
>JAUCMT010000024.1:113737-127868 GCA_032357475.1 Enteromius thamalakanensis | reverse complement strand
ACACTTTGCCTGAAACCAGCGGGCATTCTATACATTGCCTAGGCATTCTATAGAATGCCGGCATTTCACACATTGCCAGTAACATATATATATAATTGAGTGATCGCAAGATAATCAAAAGATAATCAAAAACCAGCACATGCTAAATTTAACTTATGATAAACTTAGGTTAACACTGAGCACTAGTCTTCAGGACAACGGTAACCACAAAAACAATACAGAAACTTAAATGTCAAACAAAAGAGTATTTTACACTAACATGTCTTTCCCAGTACTAACAAACACAACAATTAATATCAACATTTCCAATCCTTATGCACAGAATGCTGGGAACTAGAAATCTACAGTCAATTTTGAGTCAAAGAGACTATCTATTGATACTGCAACATTAATGTTATATTAGGTGGCCTTAACTACCACTATGTACATACATCTAAATTGATCATTTGGTACGATGCACTTATTGCGTACATGTTTTTACATTGTACGTATATTTCAAAAATATAGTATTATAATTACACTGCTTCCCATCCTTTACACCTTAACCCACCCACACCTCCAAACCTGTCCCTAACCTTACCCAGATCCCTAAAGAGTTCTGCATGAGCACAATATAAGAACACTGATATGTTAAAAGAAAAAAAATACAAAACCATCCCACTTATATACAGAAGATATTACTGCATGCTTTTCTTCCGTTGTGTGATGCTAAAACTTTAACAAACTGTTCCATAACTTACTTACATGATTTCATTTGATGCACAACGGCTGCTACTAAGTACCTAATTAGATAATTACGCAGCTACAGCTTCTTTTTAGAGCTCACTAGATTTCGGATCAGAGTTGGTGTCTGTGCAGGATGACAATGCAAACTTTTAAGCGCATGATTTCTCAGTGCAGCAGGGCACATCTGTGTGTTTCTCAGTGTTACGGCGTAACCCCAGCGGTACAGGCTCGGGTCACGGGTCGCAGCACCGGACCCTTTCTTTCACACATCAAGATTAGCCGTGTAAGCGAGCGCTCTGAAATAACCACTGGAGTCTTTTGTGCTCGGCGGAGAAAAGAAAATGTCCCCCTCTCGTATCTTTGTGATCTGTAAACGCCGATTGTCCCCGGCATGTAGAGAGCTAGGATGTCATTTTATCTGCCTTCTTTCCCCGCTCAGAAGTGTGTAGATTCGCGAGATCTCAATGGCTTGTTGTGGCTTTGGGGCGGCTCGTTTTGATGTCGTGAGTCGTACGGGGTCGTCACATCATCATACGAACGCGCACACACACATGCCATCATGCTAGCGTTGTGTTACCTGCATGGCTTTTCTTTGATGTGAGATTGCTTTCACAGGCTAGAGAGCAGGTAACAAAAACAGCGCACTAGACACCTTTTCTACCGCGAACAGTTCAACTGTGAGAAGCATTGTCCATTGTGAGCGACTTGGAGGCACACAATCGAAGACTTTGTGTTGGAATGATTGATACAGAGAAATTTAATCACGCTAACTGGCTGGTGCTTTTAACTGTATCTGTGGCTGTACTGAGAGAGGAGGGAGGGTAAACAATGGCCGGCCCTGTGGTTGTGGGCAGCGGGGAGCTGGGTTTCCAGAGCTTAGGTCAGGACACCAGATACCTGCCTTTGCCTTGTAGTTCGCTCCAGGACAAGATTTTTTTCCTCCTGAGAGGACATCAATTTAGCAGATTGGCGGAGTATTACGACCCGCTTTGGTCCGGTCCAAACGCCGGGCAGCTGGGAAACGATCCTATTCAGCTCGGGTCTTGGAGACTTAAGAGTAGTTCATCCAAAAATGAGTCTTTTTTTCCACTGGCGGTGTTACGATTGCACAAACCGTTTTAACTCCATCTGTTAGTAAATCTCACTAATAATGACAAAGAAACAGTATATAAACCATGTGAAATTTTCATCTTTTTCATCAACTTTTTTTTTTTTCGCAGTGGGATTTTCTTTTTTGCACAGCCTTTTGTAATAAAAATAATAATAATGGAAAAAAACTTGACCTTGAACTACAAAGCCAGTCTCGAGTGTCAGTTTTGTGAAATAAATTATTCTGCGATAATTTGATTAATTTTAAATGTAAAACAATCATGTATGGTTTATTAGTTAGAGATACAAGTACTTGAATATCTATCTGCGTGTGCAAAATATTGAGAAAATCATATTTAAAGTTCTTAGCAATGCATATTACTAATCAAAACAAGTTTTGATATATTAATGGTAGGAAATTTACAATATATCTTGAACTTGATCTTGACATAAAATCCCTGTCACGATCGCCAGCTGGAGTGCCCATGAGCACATTCCCAAAGTCTTATCATGTGCTACCATTGGCTGTATGTTGTCTGTCCCCATTGGTTCCTTGTTTTCATGTGTCATGTTCTGATTGGTTCCCTGGTTTCATGAGTCTTGTTCTCATTGGTTGGTTTCGTCACGTGATCTCCTCTGTCTAGCATAAAAGATTATTGTATAGCCTATTCTTTGTTTCTAGCTCCTGTGTTTTTGACCTTGGACTGTGTTCTAGTTTTTTGATTGTTTGCTGCCTGCCCTGACCCTCACTTTGTTATCGGATATACCAACACAGTCTCACGAGCAATTCGTACATATTCGTCCGAGGTGCCAAATTTGTGCCAATTCGTACTAATTCATACGACCTCACTCTTACGATTTTGTACGATTTGTCTAAAACCACGTGATGGGTAGGTTTAGGGGCGGGGATGTGTTTAGGTCATTCGTACAAATTCATATGAATTGCTATCTCATAAAATATGTACGATTTAGAATAAATCGTATGAATTCGTACGAGTGAGGTTGTACAAATTTGTACCAATTAGCCACCTTGTAAAATATGTACGAATTGCCGTGAGATCAGGTTGATTAGTTTCACTTTTGCACAATCAATAATACTAAATATGTCTTTAATTGGACTTTAGTATACTAAAAGTACAATTACATGGCATTTGTAGTATACTAAGCATAAAATAAAAGTAATTATATGCATTTTTCACTTGGATATATGTTCATGTTTTGTAATTAATAGATTCAAAAACCTAAGATTGCCATTTTCGGTAAACATTAAGAATCATCAGAAAATCACAATTAGCACCTTTGACCTCCTGTGACATTAAAACTATTTCAGCCAAGCTAACTCCATCATTCAGCAAGCCTCTCCAAAATTTAGAGGCATATTTCAAGCTATACTTTTCTCCACTCTTCTCAGCTCCTTAAGCTTAGTCTTTTTCTTGTCTACATCGTATCATTGGCTCAATTTTCAAGATGGGGTCACAAACATAATGACTGATTCAGCGACAGTCCTTTAGGGTCTTCACTATACTCGCTCGGCCGAGAGATTAATTTCCCTCCCGCCCGCTTAGTTTTTTTGTGTCATTTCCACATAAAGAGGCTAAATGTCAAGCATGCCTGACTCCCTCCAGTGACACATCCATTCCCGCAGATAATTACCATAAGGAAATTGATGCTTTAGTGTGCAGGGGGGAATTTAATTTACTCTGACATCGCCCTGCATAATGCATTCCCAAAGAAAGTGAGATTTTTCAGCCCCAGATTAAGAATTTAAATACAGCAGACTATTAACGTGATTACCAATCTCGAACATCTCCGACTTATTTAGGTAGTTAAACCAATTATGGATTACATGTTGTTTAAGTTAGAAATTAGAGGGTGTGAAAGCTGCTTAAAGATCCATGAAATAAGCAGTAAGAGGATGTCTCTGTTCTTCACGCCAGTACTTTGCTGCTGGATAACTTCAGATAATATGTTTATTAGCTCTTGTTGCAACTGCTCATCCTATCAGATCTGAACTGCATAGAAATACTAAGCATTAGGCATCATGAAATAACAATTGTATTACAGCATTTATTGATCATTTATAAATATATTATTGTTCGTTGTTAAATTATAATTTGTTATTATTATTTCTCTCCTCTTATTTTCACTAGCATTGCAAAAGATGGGCATTGTTTGTGAGGCATACGCTAAACATAATATACATAAAAATAAGTATGCATAAAAAATATATATATATATAATTTGTATAATTGTATAATATATATAATTTACATTATTCATTATTATTTTGAATTAGCAATTATAAGCATAAAGCATTGCCTGAACTCTTCATATATTTTACTGCTGTTTTTCTGCATTCAAAATATAGTTTTAGCTTCCATGCAAAACATGTTATCACAGTAAATATTTAATTATGAAAATCAATTTCAGTCAAATCCATTAGAATCACTTATATTATATACTTGAGTTAAAATTCACCCCTGTAACCTTATATGTCAAGTGTTGTGATATTTCTGAATTTATTATTTAAATAATATCAGGGGACTGCACTACCACTGCAAACACACACACACACACACGCACACACGCACACACAAATGATTGGAATTATAACATTTATTTTTCATATGTAATCAACTGATTGTTTTACTAGCCATTTGTAATTGTGAATATGCAAGAGATTTCTGTGTGAATTTTATTGTGAACTAACTATTTGTTTCTACTCGTTAACCAATTAGAACTTGCAACAAAAAATGTAAAAAAGAATATAGAATATTAGAATCCATTTTTTTAGGAATGCAATACTTTTAAGTGTAAATATTAACAACAAACATAATTAATGAAAACAATAAAAACATTAATTACTTTAATTAGGATTTAGTCTGTCCTGTTAAACTGAAAATAACACATTCGTAACAATTTCCCCCGAAATGCTTCCCCAACACATGCTTTCAGCCCATACTATTTTGTGCAGAGTCATCGTGCACCTCCGTGTCTCTGTAACTCTTCTCTCTCTAATGACTGGAGCTAAAACACAGTTTGCTGAGTCACCCTTTACCAAAAGCATTCCCTTAACGCAGTCTCTGGAGGTTACACTGTCCCACTGTAATGTCACAGGCAGTTTTTACTCTATTTATTACCATATCAGCAAATATCTGGATCTCTAAATGGTCAATAAATTACACAAACAAGAAGTTGTCCTGAAAAAAAACAAACCCACATCATCCAGGGTTCCCGTTTCACCCCACACCCAACTGCCTGAAAAAGTCCTCCTGGAGACAGGAGATAAGAGTGGCCTCCTTCTGAACGTGACTCAGCACCAGCAGCTCCTGAGATATGGCTACCTGGAAGGGTCAAACATTTGGATCATTGGAAGCCAAAAAGACTCTTGTTTATTACAGCAGTACCACATGGCCATGCGGCAATGTACCGGAAAGATCATTTAAAATATAAGACCAACCATGGGAATTAAATTACCCTATTTGTTTAAGCCAAAATTGCTTTCTAACTCATTATTTATTTACTGTTTCTATAAATATTAATGCAAAAATTATAACTTTTTGGATGATTGGTAGCAGTATTGTTAGTACATCCATCCGTCTAATTATATATTTTAATAAAGTAATACTGAACAGGTCAGATTGCACTGTAACAATCTTACTATAATGTCAAAAGAAAGACATTTTAATTACAATCATTCTCCAAACCACCTATCCTTTGCATAGTCACAGGGGCAATTTTATTATAAATACATAAATAAATAAAAAAAAAATTAAAATTAATGCCAACTCTGTTTTTAAAACTCTGTTTTTAAATTAAAACAATTAATAGACTTGGACTATGAATTAGCAAGTTATACACTCAGTCACTGTTCCCCTGAACATACCCCTAAACTAGAAACTGACAGGATGCACAGCTCTCATCTAAAACAACATCCGTTTAATGTCATGAGGTATGTTTTCTTAAACCTAATTGAAATACTAGTCAGAACTCAGTCAAGAGCCCTTCATAAGGTCTTATGTTTACAAACAATAAAATAGAATCAGAGTTTTTTGCATTAACTGTATGCATATGCATGCATAGACTTCACATTTTTAACTCCAAATCTTCCCAAGACAATATTCACCACCACCATACCTCTGTCATGACATCTCAGTGATAATTTATTTAAAAAAAATAAAATAAAAATAAAAAAGAACACTTTATGCAACAGTTTTCATCTGGTCCTATCCGATTGGTCAAGTAGCACTCCAAGTGTGCCTATATTCAGTATAACTGCACTGGGACTTTTTAATGCTTGTATCATCTTATCCATTCACTCCATTCCAGACCTGAGCAGAAGTGGATTACAGAGTGAACATTTTATAGACTGTGATCCCTCTTTCGATGCGCATCGGTTGCTCACTATTCAAATTCCTATTTTAGCAATATGGGCTTTAGAGATCACTTTTTTCCGAAAAATAAAAAGCCTGTTTTTTTATTTGATAAGTAATATGTCTAAGGAAATGGATGAAATCGAAAAGTTTGTTTTCTCCGTCCAGCTATGGATGCATTCTTTAAAAATATTTTTAGGAAGTTTTACCCTGGACTTTTTTCTTGATTATGTTATATCCGAATCTTTGCTTCCATTCATTTCACTTTCATTTTCGCTCGATTTTCTTAATTTTAAGTGATATTCAAAACAGTTAAAAAGTATAATAAAGTGATCACAGCAAGTTGGTTTAACTTAATAATTCTTAAAATCAAAAAGAATAAGCAGTTTATGCACACTTTATGTAACAGTTTTCATCTGGTCCTATCCGATTGGTCAAGTAGCACTCCACGTGTGCCTATATTAAGTATAACGGCACTGGGACTTTTTAATGCTTGTACCATCTTATCCATTCACTGCATTCCAGACCAGAGCAGAAGTGGATTACAAAGTGAACTTTTCATAGACTGTGATCCCTCAAAGGTATCAGTACAAAGAATTATTAATTCGTAAACCATACACCACTAATCAGTATAGATGAAGTTTGAATGGAAACTGCATGTGTTTATATTTAGTAAAACATCTCTCTTGCTTTTGCTATTTCTTAAATAAGGCATTGGAAGTCGTTTAGGTGCCCCTGTGCATTTGATAAGGCCCTCTAGTGGACTCCAGCCCCTCCCCTACTAACATTAATTAATGCAACCTTATCCCTTTCTCATTTAAATGTATATAATTCACTTCTCATTTAAGAAAAGTATTCTACTAACATCACTAAAACAGGTGACATGAGATCAAGAGACCCCTGTCCCTCTGAGAGAAATAAATAAGTAAGAAATGATCAGTCCACTGTCCTAACCCGCCTCATCCCATCTCATGCATGGCTGCCAGTGATGGTCTACTGGGTGTCAGCTTTTATTGGCACGATACAAAGCGAAGTGCCAAGCTCTGCTGCCTCGATTCCCCGAGCAGATTCGGCCTCTGGAATAAAAGCTTGCAAAATGTCTCGCCCGAGCACAGAGACATAGCAATGCTGGGCTGGAAGGAGGAAGTGCAGTGGAGAGGGGAGGGACTGCGCGCAGAGTTCCAGACAGCTGCCGCGGCGCTGAGAACTTGTGCGCATGGAGCGGCGGGGGACAGCTGGAAGAGCTTCATACTGCAAACTCAAGGAATAGCAGGTAAATAACTCTCACAGGCCGGTTCAAGTGACGCATATCACAGATTTAGCGTTGAAGAGTTGATAAAAATATAAAGTACAACTAAGTAATAGCGAGGAGAACTGGCGTAATGGAAGTTTTTGTCCTGAACTCTGTAGCAGGTGCAAGCGCGTCTATCCTCTTGACATGGCGAAGGCGTGTTCGCGCTCTACGCGTAATTACTTTATTTCGCGCCAGGACTTCTTCATCAGAAGTTTTAAATGTAGTTTATGCGTTTTTCTGTTCTTTCTCTTTTCTTTACGTGTTTGGTTCATCACCTATTTTCCAGTTTTCCCTATGGAAAAAGTTTCCCGATGTCCCATACGTGGAACCGGAGGAATTTTTTCCAATCTTTTCATTGATAATTAAATTGAATTATGCGTTATATAGTCCTTAATTATTTACCTTGTTAGTGTTTTGTTTAAATGCAACTTTTAACGTTACTTTCATTATCTTTCGATGCGCACCTGTTGCTCAGCATTCAAATTCCTATTTTAGAAATATGGGCTTTAGAGATCACTTTTTTTAAGAAAAATAAAAAGTCTGTTTTTTTTACACATACTTTTGATAAGTAATATGTCTAAGGAAATTCATGAAATCGAAAAGTTCGTTTTCTCCGTCCAGCTATGGATGCATTCTTTAAAAATATTTTTAGGAAGTTTTACCCTGGACTTTTTTCTTGATTATGTTATAACCGAATCTTTGCTTCCATTCATTTCACTTTCATTTTCGCTCGATTATCTTAATTTTACGTGATATTCAAAGCAGTTAAAAAGTATTGAAGTGATCACAGCAAGTTGGTTTAACTTAATAATCCTTCAAAATGAAAAATACAATTATTTTTTGTGAGTTTTCTTCTTTTCCCCACTGTAAGACAGGTGAAAACGACTTACACGAATTCTTTGGTCATTTTTTCTCCGTTGATGCATGTGTGCCTCGAGCTTCTCTTTTGTGCCCTTGTTTGGTTTGATGTACACCCGTTAGTGCTCAAGGCTCAGGTCATATGTGCAACACATAAGAAACTTATTGAGCGATTGTGTAAAAATACACCATGTGCGACAGACAAAAACACACTTCTCACAATTATTTCAGAGATAACGAGAAATAAACAAACGCACATTTATAGACAAATTTAGATTTAAACAATTAAAAATATAATTATCACACCTATTTAATATTGGCCTTCGAGGGTAAGAGAGTTAAAAAATAGCCGCTTTATACCTCAGAAGCCTACAGTTTGTTTCTACATTTACATAACTTTATTCTATCTTTTTAACAAGGGGAAAAAAAGAATGGTTTTCACATCCGCGCTCTTAAAATAACAGTTTCACAGTGTATTGCAAGTGTTTGTAACTTTTGCGCATCTCAGAAGTATCATATATAACATCCACTGCACATTTTAATGTATAGAGCATATAGTACACATTAAAAATGTGCGCAGAGAAAAAGGGGAGATAAAATGATGAAGAGAATAAAAAGAGTGCTCTGGATTGCAGTGTAGTGAAGTGTGGCCAGTGCAAATGAGGCTTCTAAAGACAGCTTCTTTTATTTTTGTCAAAGCCTCAGAAAGCAGTTCCTGCATATCATCTTTGACAGATAGCAATCACACTATCTTACGCCCTCAAATGTGATGAAATCCCCACTGATGCAAGACAGGCCAGTCAATGGATATCCCATCTGACAAACTAAACAGCGTTTAGAAGCTCAGCTCTCTTAATTAGAAATCATCATATTCACATTGATTAACTGCTACAAGTACAATACAAGTACAATTATTCAATTATATATTTTTTTAAGTTATGCATTCTAACTTTCCAAAAGAACCATATGTGTAATGCCTGGAGGCATGTTTATTTGAGGTTATATTAATTCATATTTTACAAATATAATATAAACACATGATTAACCTAATATTTCTTTTATTAAGAAATGCATGCTTTTCAGTATTTTTTATATTATTTGCAACAAGAATGAAATGAAGAATGTTCTGTAAGCCAATTCTGAAGAGAACTAATAATGTAAAGCTTTTTTCTCGGTAAATTAGTCTTACCTGTATGAACCTGTGTATATAAAATATTCTTAAGGCGTCCTAAAGTAATACCGTGTTCAAATATTCATTTAAAGATTAAAATATAATTGACTGAATGTTTTTTTTTATGTGTTGTTAATTAAATAGTAGCAATGCATTTGTGTTAACATCAAATATTTATTTGAATGTAGTATCTGTGCTTGACTCAAATTGAATCATATTTAAAGTGCATGTCTTCAATCAGTTTGTTCCTACTGAAACTAAAAAAAAAAAAAATTCCCAGAATTGTTTTGCATCCTTTTAGAATATTGCTGATTTATGCAAAGGAAAAAATTCCACCAATTGCCCTGTGTAACTCTTCTTGACTCATTACACGTAGAAGTCATTTATGTAACCATCCCTGAGTGAAATGATGAAACGGCACTTGTTGCAAGTAGTTCTTTAGTCACACTCACCTTTCTATGGCTCTAAACAGCAATGACATTTTGTCTGTTTAACGGTTTTGCAGTGCCGAGTCTCCACCCATCTCTTCAACTTTTTCTTCGCACTTAGATCTGTTTTCCTACCCTTTACGCTCCCTTTCTCTTCACACACACACTAAGGGTGTTTAAAAACCCACAGAGCTCTTCCTGTCAGTATGATAATGTGCTTGACTATGCTAATCTCCTGTCTTGACTGTGACCAATGTCCTACACGCAGACTAACACAAGCAAAAACAGCTAAAAAAAAAAAGAAGAAGAGGTAACCTAATGTGTGGACTGAGATAACATTCAGTATAGTAACCATTTCGTTTGTACTACCTGTATATAAATTAAGTCGTCAGCTGAGAGCAGGTATGATAACTTTGTCAGAGGAGAATTAAGGGCTGGTTCATAATCATACAAGAAAGAAGCTCATCAGTGAGGAGTATTTTTACATTTTCTACCCCCTCTTTGTCTACACCATCACTGTTTCCCCTCTCACATCTGCTCAGAAAAGGGGGCGCAGGGGAATACCGTAAACTACACCGCCACCCACTCAACACACAGCGCACACACTCGACTTCTCCACTCAGCCTCAGTCATGAAAAATAAGTGCATTCAAGATGATGGTTAGTTTGTGGTATGAGGAATGCGTCACAAATGATACATTTTATTGCACCTAACCCAGAGTCAAACCTGACCTGACTCTAACCTCAATCAACATCTTTTGAAAAAGGGCCAGTTTTATCTACAGGAGTGCAACACTCATGCAACTTGCCATATCTAGAGAAAACATGCCAAAATTCAAGAATCTTTAAAAGATATTATTGAACATTTATTTAACCATAGCAAACGTCAATTTGGAGGGTTTTTGTGTGTATGTGTGTGTTCAATATGAGACATATTTGCTGTTATTTTCCTCTCCAACCGGTTAATTAACAGTTTAGATCAGGTGGGGGACATAGTAACACTGTTACGATGTTTCATGCTATTACAATTATTACTAATACAATTTACATATCTAACTCTATATGTAACTTCTATTGAGAAGCCATAATGAAGATAAATAAAAACTGAGAGAGAACCTCAAAATGACTTCAGGAAAGTTAAAGTGCTCTTCCTGGCCTGTCTCCTGGTTTTATGTTATGTTTTGAGAGCTGTGTGTGGTCAGTTCAGTGGTTTTCCAACTGTGTTTCTTCACCTGTTTGTTCACATTGTTTTGAGTTATGCCGTATAGTTGTGTTTTGTAATGTGTTCACTGTCAAGCTCCAAAATTCGTTATTTTTAGTGGCTAAAAATGCAATAATTTTTGCTAAAAGGTTTATTATTGCATATTAATTTCCCCAATTACTGTTTAGTTAGTTTTTTCTATGTTAGACCAATCGGGACCAATAAAAAATAATTAATAATTTAATAAATGTGTTTTTTCTAAATGCAAAAAACGTTCAAACAAAACATTTACACAGAAAGGTACGTTGGGTGTTTTATTTATTCAAAATATTCAACGAGTCAAACTTTTTTTGTGAATGCTCCACCACGGGATGGCAACCTAAATGTTGTATTTCTCTGGTCCAGCCACAGATTTTCTTTCATAGGGTTGCAAAGGGGCGGTCATTTTCCGGAAACTTTCCATTAAAGCTTCATCTGGGAAATATTCAAATATAAATTTGAAACTTACCAGGAATTTATGGGAATTTATAGGAATGTTTGGGAATTTGCGGAATTAATTAAAAACTTTGGGGAAATTTATAAAAGTGTATCATATACAACATAAAAATAAACATTTAGTTTCATCATTTTTAATAAATTGGCATATTAGAATGATTCCTGAAGAATCGCGTCACGCTGAAGATTGTAGTAACGATGTTCAAAATTCAGCAGAAATACGCATTTTAAAGTATGCACCTTTTTGTTCAATGTGGAAGTAAGTCTATAGGTGAGGCTTCCATTATACGCTACAGGTAAATAATGAGGAGAACAACAACACTACAAACCAGTGTGTTCATAATTAAGACAACAGTATAACAATATGATAAGACACACCAATTTTCAATATGAAGCAGCAAAACGAACTGCTAAAAATACCTGGATGCAGATGAGACCGGAAGCTATACCCATAGAATTCAGAAACGGCCACACCCCATTTTACATCAAAAGAATTGTGGATATTACAACATAAAACCATTATTTTAAAATGTAATACAGCACAATATAACTGTTTTGCTCTGTATTTGTAATCAAATAAAGGAATGCTTGAAGATTTGCAAAGCATTTAAATTAGTAATGTGTGAGCACAACTAGCTAAAGCTTGCAAGCACAAACCTAATAAATTATCAATGAAATAGTGCTAACTGAACATATAGATTTGCTGGCTAGTTACTGTATAAACACTTTTATGTTTTATTATATTTTGTTCAAATATATTTAGACTTAGATGTAGCCTTTGGACTCAAATGCAGTAAGTGTGGCTCTGAGAGAATGGAGGGGAATTCCTCTTTTAGGTGATCAGATGGGACTGTGTGTGGTGGAGGGTACTTTTATTATTAGCTCACCTTAATGTGCAGTCAGTGTATTTGTACAATTGTACAATGGTTTGGCCTAATTTAGTTGCCTAGCATATTACACGGCACAATAATGTTTTTTTGGTTTGTTTTTTATGTAATTTACATTCACTAGTGCATGAAGGGGGCAAGGCCCTAATAACCCAGCGTGCATGTGATTAAGCAGTTTTTAGTCTAGAAATTCAACTGAAATTGCTTTAAATAAGATTATTTTTTTGTCAGCTACATTTAAATCCTGCAATTTTGCTAATTTCCAGTTTATTCCCATTAATTCACCATAGCTGAGTGTTGCTGTGCCATTCAGGAACACTAACTAAAACAGGTTTTCATTAAAAAAAAAAATGCTTGCACTCACTCATCCCATGTTGCATTTGATGGCAACAAGCGCCTCCAGATGAAATCAAAGCCAGGCCAGTGGCAAGAAGTAAAGCCAAATGCCTTCCTTCTAGCCACTCTCTCTGATGGCCAAATCTGTGAAGTGTTGAAAAGATTGGTGATGTCCCATTTAGACAGTCAAAGAGGTCTGTGAAGATCCATGAGCAGCTTGGTCTTCATAAAAGTTGATCTGATCTGCAATTTGCTTGTAAATTATCACTAATATTACTTCCTAGTGATATTCCACAATCGAATAATACCATATATTTATTCAGTGTGTTGTCACTAATAGAATGAGAATCAGTCAATGGAAAGTGAGTACTATTTAGTTAACCTTAAAAAAACGCATACAAACAGAACTTTTTTTTCCTATCCCAAGTCAAGCATCACACCGTAAATGTTCTTCACAGTATTAGGTAATCCAAACGCAACAGTAATCCAGACGTAGCACATGGCACTCCATAAGCAAATGGTTAAGGCAGATTAAAACCTGACCTGAGCAGTGACATTGCTCCAGGCGTTTTACAGCACAGTTCAAAAATACCAGATCAATACTGGTTTGTGATCAGACCATGCATAACCAAGTTCAAGTAGAAATATAAGTAAAAATGGCTCCCTACCATTCATAGAACAGTTTGGCCCACTTTGGGTGAACTAGGTATATAATCAACTTGAATCTTAATGCAAACTTATGATATAACAGCAAAAACAAAGCTGATTTTCCCACATTTATATATTTGTTTAAGGTGTAACTATGAGTACTTACACAGGTTAGAGGTAGTCTGAGGTAGTCACGAAGTACAATAGGTAGGTCTCTGATGGGTGTGCAGTTCAGTCAAATCTGGGTTCTAGAAGTAAAAAAAGATTTAAAACATAAAATACAGTACAAATATTAGTCAATGTTCCAATTAAGAAGTTATGGTTTATTTTACAATATTCAATACAATTAAAGAGGCAACATACATTTGAGGAGTTGCAGGATGTGAAATTTCCTCTTAAATCTGAATAAATAAATAAAAACACAAGAAATATAGTGGTTACAGGTGCAATAAATAATTAGAGTTGCAGTGTTGAAGTTTTGCAGTGTTTATGCTGTCCTAAATATGAAAAATATTTTTCTTCTGTTAAAAGCAAGTTCCACAAGTGTTGTGGAAAGAAAGAAAGAAAGAAAGAAAGAAAGAAAGAAAGAAAGAAAGAAAGAAAGAAAGAAAGAAAGAAAGAAAGAA